>MCJB01049180.1:102386-123448 GCA_002018475.1 Nicotiana obtusifolia | reverse complement strand
AAAGAAAATGCCATTTTTTGTTAATTCCATAATAATAAAGATTATAAGACATTCTCTTGAATATTTCTTTGTAATTTATTTTGTCTTTCAATATGATATGGTATATATTTGTATTATATATATACAATATATATAAAATATACATACAATATATATAAAATATATATACAATATATATATATGTATATATATATATATATGTATATGTATACATTATATACAACACTTATATAAAGCAATATATATATATATATGTCTAATAAATATATATAGTTTATATGTATAATATATACAACATATATATACAAGACTAATATACGAGTGTTATATTTATATATGTCTAATTGCAATATATTATTATATGCATATATAGTTTACAATGGTTAATAGTTTATATATATATATATATGTGTATATATATATACATATATATATATATATAGTTTATATATATACATATTTATATTATATATATACAATATATACAAAATATACATACAATATATATATAAAATATATATACAATATATATATATGTATGTATATATATATATATATGTATATATATTTTATATACAACACTTATATAAAGCAATATATATATATATATGTCTAATACATATATATAGTTTATATGTATAATATATACAACATATATATACAAGACTAATATACTAGTGTTATATTTATATATGTCTAATTGCAATATATTATTATATGCATATATGGTTTACAAAAAAAATCCCGTTGATTTAAAAAAAATAAAAAATTCGACCCATTAGGCCCGTTGGGCCCGCGGGCCCGGGCCATTTGGCCCGGGACCGTGTGGGCTTAGGCCCGTAGCGGGCCGGTCCCCTAGCCCAGGATCGCCAGGCCCGGACAGCCAGGCCCAGGCCCGCCAGGCCCATTAGGCCCAAGCCCGGGAAGGGCCACACCCTTAGTTTTAGGAGACTTACTGTTTTTCTTCCCGAAGTAGATGTACAACAATCACAACTTGAGTTATCGATATGCGGAATTATCACAAAGTGGAAGAATTCAACACTAGTCATTATTTATTTTTTTCTATATTCATAATGATGTATTTATAGGTTATATGTAGAATTTAGAAGGAGGATAAACTAATGAGCTAATTAGCATTATCTATGAGTGAACCAGACCCAATAACTTTTTCTCTAATTAATAAATTCAAAAACTTAATTTACGAAATTCTCAAAAGATTGAGTTTGCGAATATAATTTTGGCAAACTTTCCAAAAAAAAAAAATCGTTAATCTACAACATGAATGGAGTTGAAGTTGTTTCTGAATAGCTGTGTTCGAAATCATACTAAACTATATAGTACTTCTTAGTCATGTCATTAGTACTTAGACATCTCAACTATCATTCTTGGTATTGTTCTCTAGTCTAACTACGTTTAGCAAGAAATCTCCTTTAATACTTGACGGAACGTAGACGTTGAGACGGTTTAGTAATTAAATTGTTAATAATATTAGACGTAAGGGGCAGATTTACGTAGGCCGTGCCGGGTGCCAAAATACCCATTGACCCCGACATGAATTGTGTGCGGTTATATAAGAAAACATAGGAAAGCTCTATATTGAATTAGTAAGCACCCACAAATCAAAAAGGTTCATGGGTGCTTTGGTTTAAAGTTGAAAATAGAGAGTATTTTTTTAAGCTACACGAGTTCGATTCCCAATTGAAACAGCTTTTCGCAAAGCCTGCTAACTTCTTGAGGCTGACTCTCAATTTTTCATACTATATCTTTTATTCTTTTAAATACTTTGGCCTTTTCTTTTACAATTCTTTTGTCATTTTTCCTAGTCCTTTAGGCTTTATCTCATTCATTAGTTTAAGGATAAATTTAGCTTCTATTAGACACAAAACAACCAAATCCTTCTCCGCTTTTTGGATTTTCGTCTCACACAAAGAAAGAAAATGCGTTTCGAGCGAAAAGAAAAAAAGAAGAAGACATAACAGCTAGTAATAAGATTATATTTTTGTTAAAGCTAGAGATTCAAAACATTTAGTAGAGAGATTTTGGATTTTTTTTCCATACTTACCGTTTATGCTTTGTACAAAGTTCATTGTGACTTATGATTAGAAGACTGTTTTGATAGTAATAATATTAGCAGGTATTTTCTCATTAACTTTTTACAATGTCACGTTAGAATAGTTATGCACTTATACTATATAATTGCCAGCAAATTTATGTTAAAGGAAATGAGCACCCGACCTTAAAATTCTGGATCCGCCACTGACGTTAGTAATTAAAAAAGTATTACAAGCCTTAACAGTAATGAACATTACGAAAACTTTATTAATCAGAAGCTTATGGAGTATTAAATATTAAACGTTGTATAAGTAATTTTTATACTAGATTTAAACATTATTATTCATTCCTAAAACCAATCCACCCCACAGGCCACAGCTGATTAGTTACAGAAGCCGAGGTAGCTAGCTGCGTACGAAATTCTCTGTTGCGTGGCCCACCAAAAGGAAACCGCGGGTCATGGTCGAACGTGAAAAGCTGTACAGTGATTCAACAAAATCATGACAACATTTGATACGATGTCCTTACGCCCCTCTTCGTGGCTCATATTCTCTCAAGTCACTATCATGGGTTAATGATATCCTTTTTTATATTATTTATTTATTGTTAAAAAATAGTACTGTCTTTATTTAAAAAATAAATAAATAATCTTGATCCATTTTCCAACAATTTAAAGCAAGTCTAATTCAGTAGTCTATGGGGACAGGAAAGTAGATTAAGAGAAAGTAAAACAAGAAAACAACAGATTTAGTTGGGAGAGCGACTAGCAGTATCTATAATTTTGTTAAAGATGATTTACTGTCTAGTGTCTACTTTTCAAATGCTGATTAATTTCACGTACAAATTTATTAGCAGCCTCGCATCTATTGGGCCGAAGGTGGATTGGGAGTCAGAGGATTCCTTAAACTACAATTGCATGTGAACTGGCCCGTACGGAAAAGTTTATAAGAAAAAGAAAACGGGAATTTTTGGTTAATTTTGTTTTAATTCAAAGCTAAAGCCAAATCAAACTTTTGCTACCGTAGTTCAACAACTTCTTTTGATCTTCTTTTCACATGTTAATTTTCCAATTTTCACCTTTTTCCTCTCTACCATTATGTCCAACATTTTCTCCGTAACTAATTTCATTTTATCTTATTTTTTCAGTACTCAATATCTTATGTTAAATTATATAATAAGTATTATCATGATGTTGTTGCTTCAGGAACATTGCTATTATAATTTTACATAGCGTAGCATTGGAGCTTTAGCTGATAATTTTGCTAAGTAGAAGTATGTCAATTATCTAGTTTTTTGTTGGTGAAAGCATCTAATCCAAACACAATTATCTTCTAAAGATTTTGTTCAAATACAACCATTCACAAGTTCTTTCCAAATAATATATTTTGTAAAAATCAATTTTCAAACACATAGAATATCAATTATTTCACAAGAAAATTTGTTTTCTAATACAAATGATGGATAGAACTAAGTAGTATGTGGTTAGATCATTTTGTGCTTGAAATTTGCAACATGAACGCATCTTTCTTCTCAAATGGGACAACAATAGCCCACTATAATGAAGCGGCCCAACTATAGAGAATTCAGCAGTGCCAACCAATCTTGTGTTTGCTGTCAACTCAGTAATTGATGGTTCTACTTATCTATGCAAAATCAACAATTTTTCCAGAAGAAATCAGCCCAAAAGAAAACCAGCTTTTGGTTGCGGGTTCAACTGGTTAATGATTAATCGCAGCACAGATCGTTCAAGTGACAACAACTATAAATACATCCTCAACACAGGTATCCAATTAAATTAGAGTCGTAGGAGTCTTCTTTCTTCATTCAAGATTTCAACGAATAATCAAACACATAACGTTGTTTTCAGTGGTATATACCATCTCTAATGGCGTATTAGCCGCCCGCGGAACCTCGAAGAATCCTTCTCTTGCTTAAGTGAGTGCAAAATTAATATACTTGATTTGATTAATTAGCAAAGCTAGAATCTAAATTAAATATGCCGCCTTAAACTCAGCGAATGAATTACGTCCTTCTACGTATCTATGTTCTCATTTTTCACGTAAATGAACGAAGGAAGAAATGAATTTGTTACATGTCTTATCGTAACTTTACCGACTTTGTTTTCCAATCAATTATCACGGTATGCATTAGACACACGTTGAGCTTTTAAATTTTGTATTTCTTTCTCTGTTTGGAGGGGTGGCGTGTGGGAAATTTGATATAGTTGCAGATAGCAACCACAGTATATTCCACTTAACTAGGTAACTATCGACTGTAGTATATTTTGATTTAGATTGGCAAATAACATTCTCTCTCTCTTTAAATTGTAGGGCTGATTTTTTTTTCCACAAACGATAAATGCTGAAATAAGGACGCTATATGTCTGGAGGAGTTGGCAACAGAATTTACAAGCCAACTAGTCTTCCGAGATGCTCCTTGTAAAGTTGTAATAGAGAAAAAGAAAAGTTAACTAAACTATGCGCAACAGTATTAAAGGATCTAGGAAAATGTACAAAGTTTAATTTCAAAAGTAGAAGCCATTTGCCGTATATTCTCACATGTCACGTCTACTTTCCATGGGGCACACATTTTCTTCTTGGGTATTGCATACGGTAAAAATCGATCTTAGGAGATAGGTGAATTAGGAAGCGATACATGTCAATCAGTACTTATTCAATCATGTTCATACCGGATACAAACATGTGACCGGATAAAAAGTAATTTAATATATGACCGTTACTGAAGACTCCAAGATTCCTCCAACTTTTATTAGTCTTTATTATCTTTTACTACTCTTTATAACCTTTTTGTTACTTTTTATTGTAGCATTAATATCGGTGATATGGGGCATAATTGGTAGACTATACACCTCATGGCTCTAATATAAATAGAGGCTCTCATTCTATTAGAAAAGATCAAGAAATACCGTTAACAAAAGACTAGTATTCTTTCTCTTGTTCTTTAAGCTTTATACAAATGTTAGATTTTCTAATTATTCTTGATCCCGGCGGATATATTCTGAAAGCCCAAGCTTGCTTTTTCTTCGATTATCTTTATTTATGCTGTTTGTAATTTGTTGTCTTACTTTATCTGATCAATTTAATCCACGTGTTTATAAACTACGTTACAAATTCAACTGTATTGCTTTACGGGTAAACAAATATTATACACTAGGGATAGGACTACAGTATTAGAAGAAAAATCTCGTAATTAAAAGAAAAAAAGAATATAGAAAGAGGAAGCGCGGTGATTTAATTATTCAAGAATGGTTAGCCACACGGATTGCTGAATGCTGAAAGGGGGAAATATTACTTTATTGTAAGGACCTCATGTTAATTGTTTTATGTTACTATTAAACTTCAAATAACTGAACATAATTATGCCGATGACCTAATCGGAAGCGTGTTACTGTACAGAGAAGCATTTTGTCCCTTCATACCAATACATGACTTAGTTATATTCCCACGCTTTCCATTTGACCAAAAAATTCGCCAAATAAAATAAATTTTTAGTGCTCCATCTTTTATTTCTATAATCTGAAACTTCTACAAGTGATTTACACTGACATGTTGGATGTTACAAGTAATTTTTGTAATCTGAAATACAAGCATTGAAAACAAGTTATAGTATACGTGCGTTGCGTTGCACGTGTGTATAATGTCTATCAATTAATAATATATATATATATATATATATATATATATATATATATTGATGTTAAAATAAAACGTAATATTTGTTTAATGATGAAAATACTTTTCTCACACTAACATAATAAGTATATTCAATATCTTCTGAATATGCATAGATGATGAATTTAGTTAAATTAGTTGTATATTATTTTATAGTTGTACGTATCTTATACTCCCTTCATTTCAATTTAAATGACATATTTCGCTTATCGAAATTCAAACTGCGTGACGTTTGACCAACATTTTAAAATATTATCATATTAAAATGGGAAAAAATATAACTTATAGTATTTCTCCTATAGTTTTTGAATATATAAATTTTAATTTTAAATATTAAATTGAACTAATTTGATTTAGCTTCAAACTTTAGTTAAATTGATGCTCAAAACGAAATGTATCATTATTGAAATAAAGGGAGTACTATGATATAAATATGTTAAATTCTGTCTCACCTAACATCTATTTAGGAATACATTTTGTCTTCTATTTATTTCATCCTTATTTCTTAAAGTCTGTATTTTAACCAATTTAATTATTAATACTATAACTAATTTTGTTTTATATTCTGATTTTTTTAATTCAAATACTTAATTATCTTTTTCAATTACTAAAAGAAATTCTTGACATGACAGGGATGTGCCAACTGGTTGACATTTATGAGTTTCAACAGTGGACACACTTGTTCATCAACGAGAGCCCTAAGGTGTATGAGGAAGAGGTGCGCAGTTCTCTTCACAGACATGTTCACGGTGGAAGAGGATAACATCTGTTTGAAGGTCACTGGAGTAGACTTTGTGATGGACGAGGCTGTGTTGGGAAACATTTTGGGAGTACCTACTGGAGAAATATCATCATTCAGAGGACTTGTTCTCCCAATTTCAAAAATGCCATTCTGAAGGATAATGTAGTGAATCAAGGGGAGCGAGTACACAAGAAGGCCCTCCTTCCAGCGTATCAACTGTTGTTCGAGATGGTGAACAAGATTTTGCTTCCATGGGCAGAAAGGCGTTCCATTACGTCAAGAGTAGACTTATCCCTAATGGAAGCACTGAATGCCTACACCACTATCAATCTGCCAGGCCTCATGATTAAGCATATGAAGAAAGTGGCTGACTTTAAGGATGGTAATCATAGATAGCGGGTTCTTGCTTACTAAGGTGTTCAACTTCTTCAAAGTCCCTTTGAAAAAAGTAACAGTGGGAACTCGCAAGCAAAGTTTCTCCAAAACCACCTTAGAAGAGTGGGAGTGCATTGACAAGAAAGGAGGGGTTGGCAACAATTCCACTATTTCTCAATTGATTGATGCTCAGAATGCTGCCAATGAAGAAATAAGGAAATTGAAGGCACGAAATGTTATTCTTGAAGGGCAGCTTAGCCAGGCCCAGGAGGCACCTGGTTCCAGCAGTGCACAAGGCATAGAGGTTGCCCGTCTGACCAAGGAAAATGTAGATCTTAGGAAACAGGTTGAGGACCTGAAGGAGCAACTACTTAACGAGCAAGTGTCTGCAAATGCTTGAATGGATATTCTCCTCAGAACCCTTGTTTCTTCATCCCTGCCTCCCTCTTCAAGTGCTCCCTAAAACAATTCCCTTCCTAGAGTCAAGTGAAAAGCTGTGTGTCTTACCTTGGTCCCTGTTTGTTTTTTTTTTTTTTTTTTTTTTTTGGTTGGTACTTTTAAGTTATTTTGATTTGTGAATGGATGTGTAACAATGGTACTACTATTTCTGTTCTCTTTTCCTTAAAATTACTGAATATTCCGTCCTTTTACTATATATATTATACTCGTATATTCTGTTTTTAGCCTTGTTTGTGTGCACACATGTGGCATGAGTTAACTATGCTGGACTTCTTTTTGCTTATCATTTGTGGATATTCTTTTTATGATGCTAAATGGAGAAGATTAATTGAGAGGGGGAACAGGTTCAAGGGGAATAATTGAGAGGGGGAACAAGTTCAGGGGGAAGTACATGAAATGATGTATGGCATTCTGGTTCTCCGGGGGAACCTCAATTATAAGTTTGTCATCATCAAAAAGGGAAAAATTGATAAGTTGTACGTGCCTTTTCATATTTTCATGATCTAACAAACTTTATGATAAGAACCAGATCGGGAACCTGTTACACATCCTCAAGGCTGGTAGCACAACAAATTTCAAATCGAGCACAAGTTCCAACAGCTAGAGTTGAAGAGACAACAGAGGGAACAGATGCTCATTAGTTCTCTTGTTGACAGTACCAGTCAACTTCTCACAGATGTAAAGTCGCTACAACTGTTCCTCTGTAAACACACAACAGTGTGAACAGTGCAACAATCACTTTATGGGGAATGCCTTGTACTGGATATTTACTTGCATCATCCAAGTGATATCACTTGGATATTATTAACATGAAGCAATGAATAAAACATACACTTGCACATCCGAGAATTAATCAAGTTTCCTCTCAAGTGCGTTGCCATCTTGCAAGTGACTTTCAGGCTTCACGAACAAGAACAACATAACGAAGGACCAGTTTTCCAGCATTGTGTTATTACATGTCCTTAGTTGTGTTGCACCTTTGTTAGAGTGATTTACTTGTAATTCCTACTTAGCTTAGCTAGAAGCATTGAGTAGGAAACCATTTGTAAAACCATAAACCTTGTGTTAGTGTTTTTGCTAGAGTTAGTCGAGTTGTGAGCTTTGTAATAGAGTTATTACAAAGAAGCTTGTAATAGAGTTATTACAATTGAGTGAGGGATTAAGAGTTTAATTCCTATGTTACAATAGGTTGTAATCTAAAAGTTGCTCGGTTAGTGAAATTGAAATCCTACGAGTATAGATCGTGGTTTTTAATCCCGTGAGTTAGGAGTTTTCCACGTAAAACTCTACCGTATCTCTTCTTGTGTATATCTTGTGAAAACTGATAGAGAACCAATTTTTCTATTTGGTGACCCTAAGTTTGCTTGACGCATTTCAATTTGGTTTCTTTTGACATTATAGGGCTCCTCGTTCCTAATTGCTTTCGGATTAATTTTATTGTCGTTAAACTTTATCATGCTTTAAATGCTAGCAGTATGCATCAAAATTCTGATAAATATACTTCAAAATTTTGACAGTATACTTTAAAGTCGATGAATATGGTAAAATTATAAAAGACAAATTACAATAAATAAATTATGTGGAATTACTTAAAAATACGAATCATTGAAATGTTAAATTGGTGTCACTCACCACATTAGCACCTTGCCACTCTATAAATTTCACTTAAGAAAATAAAAAATTTCACCATGAAAAAGCGTTAACTACTCATATCTGAACAAAACTAACCAAAACATATTCAAACGAAACAAAAACAAGAAAATAAACGACTTCTATAATGTACTTGTATTTTTTTTCTTTTTTATTTCTTATTTCCCCGACCAAAGAATTATGGATCGGAGACAATTTTCTTGCCCTTCGAGAATTTTCTCTAAATGTGGAAATCCTGATTACTTTGGCAGGAGACCAATCAGTAACAGTAAAAAGTTTGACCGACTCACTCCCATAAATACAACGCCGTTGACATTGCTGTTATAATTATTAAGAATGAATAACTATAAGTGATTTTTTAATTTTTTTAATTTAAAAAAATTATTCTTGTGATTCATGATAAGTGATTTTTTAATTTTTTTTAGTTCAAAATAAATGATTTTTTTTAAAATTTTAAGAATAAATTAATTATTTTTTTATATTGCCCTTGTAGTAAATAGTATTGGAATATGTGCTAAGAGTGTTTATGCAAAGAGATAGTAAATATTAATATGATCAATTTCATTGCTAATTAATATTAAAAAATGCGGTAAAACAGCCAAAAAAAAAATTACTTACTTTGGACTCCAACTGCCCGAAAAGAATCTGACTGCTGCCCGTTGACTGCTCGTATTTCACCTTCTCAGCTGCCCGCTATTCCCCGCCGTCGCTTTTGCGGGCAGCTCCAGACTTCAATACTCACACATCCCACCTCTCATTTTCTCCTTGGAACTCCATAAATATGCAGAATTGCACACTCTCACAATTCCCAATTCTGCCACCGCTACCAACCACCGTTCACCACCTCCGTCAAAGGGGCCTCCTCCTTTCCCCCAAAGCAGAATAAAGTTCAGATTTTTATTATAAAGTGCTAGTGAAGGGGTGAGAGAAGAATGGGTCAGGGACTCAGTTGTGAAGCAAGTGATGAACATGGACTATTCAGTGCTGTTCAATGTGGTGATTTAGAGACTGTGAAGGCTCTGATAGAGAGAAACCCGAGTCTTGTTCACCATTCTACAATTTATGATCGCCAGTCTGCTTTACATATCGCTGCTGCCAATGGCCAGATTGAGGTGGGTTCTTGAAAAAGTTTTGTTTTAATCCTTTTTATGGGGTATGTTTTTGTTGAAACTTTTATGTTCTTAATTGTACGATTAATGGGTTTGGATGTTCTTTCAGGTTGTTTCCATGCTCATAGACCAGTCCGTCAATCCTGATCTATTGAATCGGTATAAGCAGGTATTAATTATTTCATTTCTCTTCCTTATTTGTTTGATTGATTTCTAATTGATGGAAGAAAAAGACGAAAATTTGAGCTTTTCGTTTCATATTCGCAAATTCCTCTAGAATTGATCACTTCTTCTCTTCTCCTTCTTCTTTTTTCCTATAAAAAAATGTGGTCTTCAGATTTCTGATTGCATTGAGCAGCTCTTAAGCATTTTTTAATTTCTCCTGATTTTGCTGTTTATTGCTTTAGACTCCATTGATGCTGGCAGCCATGCACGGGAAGCTCTCTTGTGTGCAAAAGCTTATTGAAGCAGGGGCTAATGTATGCCATACTACCCTCTCTTTTTTTATCTGTTCACTCTTTAATTTTAGGACCCTCGTTATATTTTTTGCAAATTTATCTTGGCAAGAACGACCTCTTCTCTCTATTATATAAGTGAAGTATCTTTTGAAAATTCATGGGCCTAATTGTGAATATAATTATCAGATTTTGATGTTTGATTCGCTTAATGGAAGAACATGCTTACACTATGCTGCCTATTATGGTCACTCTGATTGTCTCAAAGCAATTCTTTCTGCTGCTCGGACATCTCATGTTGCATCTTCCTGGTAAAAGCCTCTTTGAGAATTCGCTTTTTTTTTTTTCATTTTTTTTTTCACGTTGTATATTCTATTGATTGTTCTAAGTTGCTGTATTGGAATTAAACTTTTAGGGGATATGCCCGGTTTGTGAACGTTAAAGATGGTAAGGGAGCAACACCGTTGCACTTAGCAGCCCGTCAAAGACGGACTGAATGTGTTCATATTTTACTGGACAATGGTGCTTTGGTCTATGCTTCAACTGGTGGATATGGGTAATCATCCTGTCCAAGATTTCATTTTCCTTTTTATTCTTAGTGAATTGTGCTTTTTTAGCTTGGATATTATACTTTATAGCTATGTTTTTTTTTTTTTTTAATTTCTTTTCATAACATAAAAACAGTTTCCCCGGTAGCTCACCACTTCACTTGGCTGCAAGAGCTGGTTCTCTTGATTGCATCCGCGAATTGTTAGCCTGGGGAGCAGATCAATTACACAGAGATGATTCAGGGTATCTTTCTTTTTCTCTGTTGATCTTTTCAGTTTTTAGTAAACAAAGTTTAGAGTCCTGAACTTTGATTAACGAGTAAATTTCCCTGTTGTTCAATTTATTCTGAGTTGATCTAGCTTAATAATAGTGAATCTGAATATAATCTTTGGGTGACTCCACCATAGTTCATTTTGTTGGTTATCTAAATATGCCATGTAATGATTGTGGTACAGGAGAATACCACTCACAGTTGCTTTAAGATACGAACATGGTGCGTGCGCGGTTTTGCTGAATCCTTCATCCGCAGAGCCTCTTGGCTGGCCATCGTCATTGAAGTTCGTCAGTGAGCTTAATGAAGAGGCAAAATCTTTGCTAGAACGCGCCCTGATGGAGGCTAACAAGGAGAGGGAAAAGAATATCCTAAAAGGAACAGCTTATTCGGCAATCAATTCTGATGATGGGATGGATGATAATATCTCTGAGGTAATTACCTCTCATAAATCTATGAAGTAGTCAAGTGTGTTGAATTCATTTCAAACTGTCAAACTATTGTGTTCATGTTTTAAACGCGAAGGCATTTCTTATTTTTCTCAGTAGTATACTCTTTGGTTAGTTGCTAAGCTAGTTTTAGCTTAGAGCTATCTGCTTATAGCTTCAAGTCTTTGGTACTCACTAGGAATTGTGTCTAATTGCAGGTGAGTGACACAGAAGTTTGTTGTATATGCTTTGATCAATTATGCACGATTCAGGTGCAGGACTGCGGGCACCAGATGTGTGCACATTGCATACTGGCCTTGTGCTGTCATAGCAAGCCTAATACTACTACGACTAGTCCTACCGAACCTCTGTGTCCATTCTGCCGTAGTAGAATTTTACAATTGCAAGTTATCAAGTTTGAAAAGGATGAAGACACAAGCCATGATGTCTACTCCTCTAAGATTAGGAAGTCCAGGAGGTCAAGAAACTTCAGTGAGGGAAGTAGTAGTTTTAAGGGCTTATCTGCAGTGAGATCTTTTGGTAAAATGACTGGACGTGGCTCAGGTAGGATTGCTGCTGAAAACGAATATATCGATAAGCCAATAACCCTAGACTGATTGCAGACATTTGGCTATTAAGAACATCAACTGTGGATTCTTCTGGCCAAATGAAATATATAGATAGATCTTTCTCTCCATTTGCTTGATAGGAAATAGGTGGAGTTAAAATGATCTGCACGTTTGGATTGGTCGGTATTGGAGTATATTGTTTGTGTGAGTTAAAGAAAGCTCATAATATTGTTGTAAAATTCATTTACTTGTGCTTGATGAAGGATGGTGCTTAAGGCCTAGTCGTTCCTTGGAAGATATAAAATTCTTTGCAGTTGCCTCATTTTTTCTGTTTTGTCCTAGCTGATGACAATTCAACATTCTTCCCTCCTCACCAACTTTGCTTAAATATTGCAATATGTAATCCTTGCGAAAGAATCAAACTCAAAGCAAGTGCCTAGGAAATTAGAACACCTTACCCCATCTCTTTTTTCTAAAACTAACGCAGTCTGTAGGTGTTTAAAATAAACTATCCATTGTATAGACGTTAAAGTGAATACGTTGTGAAGGAAAAGGCGATCAGTTGTTAGGGATTGACTGATCATGTGTTAATTTTTTCAAGTAATAGCCGAATATTTCTTGAGACATATTGAAATTAGGCCATGAAGGAACATACATACTGAACCATGATTTGCAAGGATTATGCAATGTGGAGTTGATAAGATTTGGTTAGGGTGAATTGGGAAACTGACTGACGCATAGGGTACGCGAAGATGTAAAAAGTTTTGGCAACAAAAAACAACTAATTCAGAAGCAAATTAGGATTTAAATTTGATGAGTTGTATTTTTAAAATTATCTTTTTACAGTGGAATTTATTGTATTTTGAAATTATGAGTTTAAAATTTAATTTATTTAATTTTATGTCAAAAATATTGAGTTTAGTAAAGTCTTTGGAGAATATGCTTCTTCTTCCTCTGACCTAACCGAGTGGGATGGGTGCCTGGGTAGGGTCGAGTTTCCCAAGCAGTTAAGTTATTTGTTGTTTGGTGTTTGGAGGAATTGACCGTTTCTTGAAGGTGAAAACAAAATACGGATTCAATATACATATATATTTTGTATATTATATATAAAAATTATATAAATTTTATACACTTTTTTGACGATTGAGTGTAAATAATTAGAAATTTTACATGAGTTATACACAATATTTATCATAAATAAATGCACCTTAAACTAATTATAATACATAGCTATATATTGAGTTTTATAGCAAATATTCTCTCTAAGGAATTTCTAACTGTAAAGTAACTTTTTCCTCTCTTCCTCCTTCCATCTTCGTATTATAACCTAGCCGCCTCCCCCATCTCCCTTAAACTCTCTATCTCTCTAGTGTTACAATCTCCTCAGAAAATCACCGCCGGCCTAACCCGCTGGAACATTGCCGTCCGACCTCCTTTTTATTTATTTTTCTCTCCTTTGTACTCTCTCTTCTTTCATGCGCTATGAAAATTCTTCAATTTAGTACCTCAAATTCCTCAATCCGGATCAGCCTCGTCATTACCTCCACCGCCGCCACATCTCTGGCTGGAATCCATGGCCAACCGATCGGATTTCTCAGATCGCATATATTTTCTCAGATCTGAATGTATTTCTCAGATTTGAGTATATTTTATTTTTTGTGACCGAATTAAATACAACAAAATACACATTATGGCCTGATTTTTGTTCGTCTGGCCGAAATTTGGTATATACAATGTGATAGTATATTCTCATATCTGGCCAGATTTTAGTTCATCTCCATTTTTTAGTTTTAATACAATGTACATAATATTTTTCATGGCCGGAAGACGTCATTTCCGGTGAACTTTCTTCTCTTCTTTGCTATGAGTCACATACAATAATACAAATACACTAAATTTGAGTCTATTATGTATTTTTGAATGAAACTAGAGTTTTTTTTTTTTTTTTTTTTTTTTGCCTGTATTTATGTATTTCGAAGGTTATTTTTGTGGTAGATCCCTGTATTTTTCGAATTTGTGTTGTTTGAATACAGCCAAATAAAATAAAATAAATTGAATACAATGTAAAAGCAGCTACGAATGAATACAGACTGAATCAGTCGAATATCACTGTTTTTGTGATTTTTTATTGTTTGAGTACAGTCGAATTGAATACATTGAAATTGAATACAATGTAAACTAGTTAAGAATGAATATAGCCGAATTGAATACATACAACCGAATTGAATACAATGTAAAACATATAAGAATGAATACATCTGAATTAAATATAGTGTATACAACTGAATTGAATACAACGATGTACATCCCATGGCAAGCAGTTAACAGTTACGGAATGTAATTAACTAAATTATAGCTATGTCCGACAGTAAGCCTCCAAATAATGTCATTTATGAAAATTCCCCAATTAATTTCTGGCACAGGCTAAAAATGAAAAAAGCCCAATTAAAAAATAGCAAATTGACTAATAGGGATGGAAATGGGGGCTCCCGTGGTCCATCGAATTGGTCTGTCTTCTCTTGCTTGAGAGAACTACTATCTTTTCTGTAATATTTTTAAGGTAGGATGTGCTTATAACATAGTGATGAATGATGATAGAAATATAATCATTGAACTGCAACTCTATTATCTTGAGTAGCGTAGAGAAAATATTTGAAATTCTCTAGACTTGGTGAGAATCGAACCTGTGATTAATGCTTTTGGTCTTTTTAAGGAGTTTAAAATTGCTTGGCTTGACAAGGTGAGCTAAGGAAAAGAATAAAACTGAAAAGTTAGGTACAGTTGTTTGCATTAATTAAATCATAAATGTTTTGGTGTTTAACAAATGCTCCATTAAAAAGAACAACAGCTTAAGATAGCCCAGCTAGTCCTTCCATCTAAGTATCTTTGACCTCGTAATGTCCTTGGAGTCGGAACTCGGAATAGTATAAACTCAAACCTGTACATTATTTAGCATTTTTATAAGTTTAAATTGTGTTTAGTAGTAAGTGTTATGATTTTAATGTGCACATATTTGTTTGGATTTAAGTTATGTGAATGGATAAGTGTCTTGGGTAAAATATGTTATGACACGTGGCCGTCCGAAAAAGGAATACGTGGAGTCCAAGACAGCGAGATGACTGAAGACTGAAGACAACCGTTTCATTTGTCACTAGGAAGAATAATGCTCATAAAGATGTCATAAATGCTCTTTTCCCGGTAGCAATAGAGAATATTCATAGCATTAAGAGCAGTTATCCGTTACAAGGAATTTGACATTTATGTTCGCCGTTACACTTTCATAAATGCCCCTCATAATTGAGATTAAAGAAGGGCACGACCCTAGGACTTTCTTCATAGCTATAAATAGTGAGCTCAGTTGTCATTGTAAGGAGAGGAATTATTTGGCAAACTTACACTATATTTTATACAAAGCTCAATCCAGTCGTATTCTTCTAATTTCTTAGTTCTTTTGCTGTTGTGCCCAGAAACCTTGTTCCCGAAATTGTTGCTTCTACTGTTTCGTCTATATCTTAAGGTTAAGTATTGCGTAACTCTTCAATTATTATTATTTCAGGATCAAATTAATTTATCTAGAAACCATGTATAAATTCAATTGTATCGTTTTAAGGGATAAACAGTTTGGTGCCCACCGTAGGGCCTGGATAGCCGTGTAATTAAATTGATCCTTGCCTTTTTACTAACGTGTTTTGATCGTTTTTGTCTTAGAAAAATCTATAAGAAATGACAGATAACATTGTTAACGACATGCACAACCCTGAGATTCGAGGGGATCAGCCTCATTCCGAGGATTCAATCAGCGATACCCATAACGAATGGAGTGATGCTACACCAGTGCATGACAGACAGTATCCTCGACATGTTTGGGGATCACTCTCGATGATGCTGGTGAAGAGCATGTCGTCGACGCGGTAAGGGTCTTGCAAGAGCAACAAGCGATCATTCTAGACCACCTCACGCATCTAGATAAAGTTATGACAGGGTTGAAGCAATCGCTGGCGGGAGCTTCAAATAATGCAAACAAATGAGATTTGATCCCCTCTCGGGATTCCCACGAACAAACAATGTGGAAGATCGACAGCGACACTCCCATGGGTGAAATTAGCTCCGATGGGGCAGGGGGGAACAGATCCGATCTCAACAACGAGAACGATTCTTTCAAGAATGAACTTTTACGGTTCATGAGGGAAGTAAACGCTGCATGGACCAGATTCCGGGCGCGCCACCAGTGCTGAAAGGCCCGGACTTGAAGAAGTATACTCAATTACCGTACAAGCCAAGTGCGGCGCCAGAATTAATCGGACTTCGAGGGGCCGATTTTTGCCTTACGAAAGAACCATAGGCCACAACAGAGGTTTCCGGACAACGGACAAGTTCACGATCGACAGGGGGAACGATCGCGGTCGGAATAATCGATCACTGCAGGATAAAGAAGTGGCAGGATCACAGGATCCTTCCTACCCCAAATTATCGGAATACAACTTCAACATCAGTATAGTGGAATTGGTATCGGCCATGAGAAACATCAAAGAAGCAAGGTTCCCAAGAACAATGAGATCTGATTCTAACCAGAGGGATCCTAACTTGTGGTGTGAATACCATGAGACGAAAGGCCACCGGACAGGGGATTGTCGACATCTCCGGGAGGAAGTGGCAACGTTACTAAAGAATT
This sequence comes from Nicotiana obtusifolia, assembly GCA_002018475.1. NCBI lineage: Eukaryota > Viridiplantae > Streptophyta > Magnoliopsida > Solanales > Solanaceae > Nicotiana > Nicotiana obtusifolia. The sequence continues at coordinate 106,425 of MCJB01049180.1, read as the reverse complement.
GCCACCTCAGAGAATTCTTGAATGACCGAGCTAAAAACAATTATGGTCGTAACCGAGACAACACCGAACCTTTGAAAGCAGAGAAGATCCCCCGCGTCAAACAATTAACATGATCTTCGGAGGGAACGAGATTAAAGGGGTCACCTTTTCAGCAGCAAAGAAGACGAAAGTATCACTAACGCATAGCAAAAGGCTTTGGGAAGATGATATCACATTTACGGAGCAGGACGCAGACGGATTGCTGCTACCACACAATGACGCATTGGTAATTTCTTTAAATGTGGTAGATTTTTAGATTAAACATGTTTTAGTAGATCTAGATAGTTCGGTTAATATCATACAATGGACAGTATTCGAGCAAACTAAACTCACCAGAAGCATTATTCCGGCCACAAAGCTCATCGCCGGATTCAATATCGCAAGTATGACAACTCTGCGAGAAATTTTATTACTCATAAACGCCGAAGGAGTAAGGAAAATAACTCTTTTCGAAGTGGTAGATGGTTATATGGGATACAACATCATTCAGGGAAGGTCATGGTTGCACGAGATGAAAGCTATACCAATAATATACCATCAATTGCTGAAGTTTCCAACACCCGAGGGAATTATGCAGATAAGAGGTGACCAACCGGCGGCAAGGGAGACGAATGCAATTTCAGTCTCAAGTAGCAAAGGAAAGGAACACGTGGCATAGCAATTACAGGGCCCGACACCTACTCCTAAACTAGATAAATTAGCTAGGCATCGGAAGATAATCAGGTGCCGAGATATTTCCAAGTTCCAGAAGAGACCGATGCGACGAAGTCCACAGTAGAAGAGCTGGAGCACGTGGCATTGTTCGAGGAATTCCTAGAAAGGAAATTCCACCTGTAGATAGGATTGCACTCGGAACTCATGTACGAATTTATTAAATTCCTTAAATCTAACGCCGATTGTTTTGCATAGTTGCATGAGGATATGACAGGTATCCCGATAGAGGTAGCCGTACACAAGTTAAGCTTGGATCCTAACATACCTCCGGTAAGACAAAGAAGCGCCCGATCGCCGAAGCTAGGAATAAATTCTTCAAAGAAGAGGTGATCATCTTAAACATCTGCAAGAGGCTTTCGACATTCTAAGCAAGCATAATATGAAGCTTAATCTCGAGAAATGCACATTCAGGTCAGCTCTGGTAAGTTTCTGGGATTTCTTGTATCACAAAGGGGGATTGAAGTAAACCCCGATAAGATTAAGGCCATAACGGATAACCCCGATCAACTGACAAGCGTGAAGGAAGTCCAAAGGCTTATGGGGAGATTGGCAGCTTTGAGCAGATTCATTTCTCGATCGTCAGAAAAGTGTCATCATTTCTTCGCATTGCTCAAAAAGAAAAATAATTTTGAATGGATCCCGGAGTGCCAGCAGGCTTTGAGGGATTTAAATAAGTACTTGTCAAGCCCTCAATTGCTTTCAAAACCAAACGAAGGGGAAACATTGCTGGTTTACCTCGCGCTCTCGGAAGTTGCGGCAAGTGCAGTTTTAGTATGAGAAAACGAAGGTACGGAATCTCCCATTTAGTATGTTAGTAAATTTTTATCGCGAGCAGAAATTCGTTACCCACATTTGGAAAAACTGGTGTTAACTCTCCTAGTCACCGCTCGAAAGCTGAGGTCCTATTTCTAGTGCCACTGATAGCCATGGTATCTACTTTCCCTTTGCGGAACATCCTCTATAAACCCGAGCTCTTGGGTAGATTGGCCACATGAGCCGTCGAAATGAGTGAGTTCGACATAGAATATAAGTTGATGATTGCAATTAAATCGCAAGTCTTGGCTGATTTCGTGGCCGATTTCAGTTCGGAATTGCCTCAGGCAACCAAGAAAGCAATGATTATGTCAGATTCGGCATCAGGGGTTTGGACCTTATTTACGGACGGAGCTTCCGACGTGAAAGGGTCCGGGCTTGGTATTGTCTTAATCACGCCTTCAGGGGAAACCCTGAGGCAAGCCATCAGGAAGATCCATTTAACTAACAACGAAGTAGAGTATGAAGCTTTGATTGCAGGACTCGAGTTGGCCGTGGGACTTGACTCCGAGATCATCGAAATCAAATGCGACTCACAACTGGGTAAATCAGGTCTACGGGATCTCCGAGACCAAAGAGGAGCACATGCAGCAATACGTGGTAAAAGTTCAAGCTCTGCTAGCGCAATTCCGAGAGTGGTCAGTTACTCATATCCCAAGGGAAGAAAACGCAGAAGCAAACGCATCGGCAAACCTAGGATCATCAACAGAAATAAAGGGATCGAAGTCCGGGTCGGTAGTACAACTGACAAACTCAGTCTTGGATATAGATGGTTACTATGAGGTAAATTCAACTAGTCTGTTCTGGGACTGGAGGAATGAAATTATCATTTATCTCTTACATGGGAAGCTACCTGAAGACCCCAAAATATCCCGGGCGCTGCGCGCCAAAGCAGCGTGATATAGCTTCAGGGAAGGCAAATTGTATAGAATATCTTTTTAAGGCCCGCTGGCCTAATGCGTAGGAGCATCCGAAGCTAACTATGTCATGAGAGAGGTTGACGAAGGGATATACGCCAACCACTCGGGCGCATATTCCTTGGTATTAAAGTTGGTAAGAGCAGGATATTACTGGCCCCGCATGGAACAAGACACCAAGGACTTCGTGCGGAAATGTGATAAGTCTCAATGCTACGCGCCACTAGTGTATCAACCGGCACAACCCTTACATATGGTCCTATCTCTGTGGCCGTTCATGAAATGGGGAATGGACATCGTCGGACCATTACCACTGGCTCCTGGAAAGGTAAGATTTCTTTTAATTTTAACTGACTATTTTTCTAAGTGGGTGGAAGCAGGTCCTTATCAGAAAATCGGAGAATGCGAATTGGTGGATTTTTTGTGGAAAAATATAATTTACAGGTTCGGAATACCAAAAGAGATAGCATGCGACAATGAGCCACAATTTATTTGCGCTAAAGTTACAAAGTTCCTCCAAGATTTAAAAATAAAGAAGATCACATCTTCCCCTTATCATCCGAGCACAAACGGTCAAGTGGAGTCGACGAACATAGTAATTATTCGAAGCCTCAAGAAAAGGTTGGAAGCAGCTAAAGGAAATTAGCCTGAGGAATTACCCGAAGTTCTATGGGCATTCCGAACTACGGCCAAGTTGAGCACAGGGGAAACCCCTTTTTCCCTCGTGTACGGTGCAGAAGCTCTAATCCTGGTGGAAGTAGGGGAACCAACCTTGAGATACTTCTAGGCAGAAGAAGAATCGAACAATGACGCAATGCTTGTCAACTTGGAACTGCTCGATGAATGTAGAGAATTGGTATATGTAAGAATGGTAGCTTAAAAGCAAAGAATGGAGCGGTATTATAATCAAAGAGCCAACCTCCGTTATTTCAAAGTAGGTGACTTGGTCTTAAGGAAAGTAACTCACAATACCTGGGAGAGTCCAATGTGGGAAGGCCCCTACGGGTTTCAGCTATCACTAAAAAAGGTTCATACGAGTTGGAAAACGAAAGAAGAGAAGTTGCCCAACAATTGGAACGTGGCATACCTCAAAAGATATTATTGCTGATGAACATTATCCGCTCAGAAAGTATGTGTTGTGCTCTTTTTCCCTTCGTTCAGTTTTTGTCCCAATTGGATTTTTCTGACAAGGTTTTTAACGAGCTCGCAACAGAAAGCATACTACGAAGGCAACAACGATAAGACCTTTAATAGCAAGCACACAAGCAGAGATCCATTTGGGGATGGTTAGATAATCTTTTGCTCTGTAGCAAATTCCCATCGGGAAGTTAAGTTTGCTATTGAGCAAAGGTTATTTGATCAAACACGAGCACAAACCACTAGAGGATTGTTAGATAGTTCTTCGCTCGATAGCATAAATTCCTAAGGGGAAGTAAAGTGTGTTACTAAGTTAAGGATTATCTAGCAATGCATTAGTGAAATCTTTAAAGATACAAGACTTCCAATGTTCTAATTCGCATTCTTCGCATTCGAACACTGGGGGGTAGAGGGGGGGG
>MCJB01049180.1:83947-102366 GCA_002018475.1 Nicotiana obtusifolia | reverse complement strand
GGGGGGGGGGGGGGGAATGATATGAGGATACAGCAACAATGACTGCCACATCGACTGGGAACGAAAAACCGAAAATATAATTACATCATCGGGAAGGGGAATGCGCGAACAACCCCATAGAAACAAGTTGTACAAATTAGCCACAAGTAATGGCGATTTCTTTTCAGCATAGCAATTGCTTATGTATTTTTTAAAAATAGAAGGAATAAAATGAAATCATTTTGTTTTTATCTTGTTTCTTTTCTGAACGATGAATTAACTTTGTCATTTGAAAGTTAAACAAGTATTTCAAATGCTAGTGCTGTAATGAATAGAAGACATTCTCTTTAAGAGCACCGTAAACATAAGAGGGCCCTCTCTTATAAAAATCTTCACGGTAAAGGGTTGGTTCCGGAAGAATTTATGCCCGTAATAAAAAATGCCATTGGAGAAAAATACACCTGAAGCCGCACAAGAAACGAACACAAAAAATAAACTTGCGCAAATACTTATCAAACCCCTAACGGAAAAGGGCTGATGCCCGGAGCCAAAAATGCTTTCAGGGAGAATATACCCAAAAGTTTCACATAATAAGACATAAAAAATTCTGCGCAAAATTCTTAAAGAAAATGCAATGATTAAAGGCTTGCATGAATATTCTAACAATGAGAAAACTCAAATAATATTTGAGCAAAAGATGTTTTTATTTACAAAAACATGACAAATGGCATAGTACGAGAACTGGAAAAAGAAAAGAAAAGATAAACTACATTGTCTCTGGAACCAACAGGAAGAGAAGTGTCTGCGACATGGAAGAAGTAGATGGATCCACCGATGGCTCAACATTTTCACCAGTTTGGCCTTCGACCTCATCATCCTCCGATTCTTCTTCAATTCCCGAAAACTCGGAACCGAAACCAGAAGGACCAGGTCAATCAGACCTTGGTGGGAGTCCACTTTTAGCAGCTAACTCAAGCTCGCGGGCCTTAACAATTTCGACATCAAAATCAATGACACCAGCTTTGGCCTTTTCCAATTTTTTTCTCCTCATGCTGTACATGGCATAAGTTTTTTCAACAACGAGGGAAGGCGCTCGGCGCTTGATTTCTTCTTTAAGTTGGGTTACCTCGGCAAAAAGGTTTTCCTCGGCGGACCTAGTAGATTTAAGGCTGACATCAAGGTCGCGGACAGTTGAACTAAAGAGCTATTATGCTTGATAGGTTTCCTGTACTTCTTTTCCAGCTGGGTGTGTTTCACTTCTACTGCAGCAAGCTCTTCAATTTTGGGGTTCAAGGCTGCCTCTAAGTTCATCACTCTTTAAGCGACGCAACCTCACGTTCGGTTGCAGTAAGAATGACGTTATGGACTTCAACCCATTTAGACCTGGCTTCGTCAAATCTGACCCTCAGAGGGTCAATCTCTCGGCTAAGGGTTACTACTTCTTGTTCACTCTACCGCAAACGAGCTTCCAATACAACAGCCTCAGCGGCTTTGGCTTCCAATTCAGAAAGGTGAGCGACATATTGCTCTTGCTCTGCCAAAAGCTGATCCTTGAGGAGATAATCTCTTCTTTTTCACGTATCAACCTCTGAAGGCCCTCAGAAGCAAGAAAGTTAGCCTACAAAGTAATAAGGGTAAAATTCAGGAGATGTGCACATCCAAAAATAGAAGAAGTAATAAAGGAAGAAAGGAACGTGCCGTTGTGGCGTTATGCATAGCATTGTTCAACAAACACTCTCCTGAGAGTGCTTGAATCTTTTCCCAGTCTTTCTGGGAAAAGATAGCAAGCTCCATCAACCCGGGTAGCAAGTTGCATCTGGTAGAGATTGAAAGAGTAATGTTCCTCCCCCTTTGTGGATCTTCAGAAAGGGCAACATAATTTTGCCCCAAATTCTTATGAACTGGGGACTGTGGAAGAGGAACATCTTCTTCGTGCTTAGATGCGGCCGGCGGAGGTGGTATAGCAGTTGCTAGTAGAAGAATGGATGAAAATGGAAGTGATGTAGCAGTTGCTGCTATTGGTGAAGATGGAGATGAAGCTGATGGAGTTGAAAAGTGAGAAGCAATTGCGTCAAGTGCAGTGCTTGTTGTTGGATGCTCGCCAACCAAAGACGGCAAGGGTCCGATACTCAGCTCCGCAGTACCGGACATAATTGGGGCTCGAAAATGGGAGTTGACATTATCCACTAAATCAAATTCTCCCCAAAGTGCCGAGGCATCGTCCTCGGTTGGTGTAACTTTCTCATGTTGAGCATCCTATTGAGATGATGAGGATTGTCGTCTTCTATGTAGAGAAGCTCTCTCATCACTAACTTCTTCATCATCATTGATCATCACGGTTTCTATGATCGGCCCGGAAGGAGGGCCAGTCACCATCGCTACTGGAGATGATTCGGGGGCATCGGTTCTCGCCTTTTTATTCTTTTCCCTGGCTGCATAGGAGCGTCTTCTCTTTGGTTGTTTGTCTTCCAGCCGGGGGCTCCGAAAAGAAGCATTTGCTCTTGAAGCAGGCCCAGAGCCACCTGTTCGAGTAAGCGCCTCCTGAAGCAGCCTCACTGCATCAGCACGGTCAGCCAAGACATCCTTCTCGGGAACAGTAATAGAGCCCGCGGGTAGACCTAATTTCATAGACAGGTTAGAAGAGATTAATCAAGTTTTTTATATGAAAAATTGAAACAAGATGAGTTTGAATTACTATGATTCTTGGCCTTCCACCTGTATTTAGGGGCCAAATCTTTCCACAAGCGAGTCTCGGGTGTCGTAACGTCCAAGATTTTTTGTACCAACCGGTCCAAACCTTCAATCATCGGTGGGACCCATCGAATTGCTGAAATAAACGAAGGATGGAGGATCAATACGGCCATTAAATTTTTCTTAGTAAAAAGAAATACTAAACAAAGAACTTACGGGTGCGGTTTCAAGTAGCCGGAAAGGATGAAGCTTTTGCGAAAATGATATCGTCGGTGGCAATTGCAATGAACTATTACATCCACCCATGGTTGTTGTCATCATCCATGCTAGACAATAAAGCATGGTGGCCACGCTTGCAGAGCTTTATCATTCCCCCGCGGAAGATTTTGGGAGAATAAAGATTCATCATGTGAGCTAATGATAGCTCATCTCTAGTTTCCTTGCACAAAGGCCGAAGGCAAGCAACCGTTCTCCACACAGAAGGACTTACTTGCGCCAAACACACCTGGTAACGGAGGCAAACCTCCGCAATCACGTAGTCAAGCTCTCTGCTCAAAGAAAACGCACCCAAAGTAAAGGGATACGTGGAAACATATGTAAAATCCTCCTTGGGAAGGGTGACTCGCGCCGATAGATCAGGAGCGATAATTTCTAAGTCATGGCAGCGACAGTCTTCCTTCACAGCAGGAATGCTCGAAGGACGTATGGAAGAATGATACCTGATAACGGCCCATGTATGAGAATTAGCAGTATGGAATATCTCTTAGAAGTCTTTCATGGTAATAAGACTTCTAGGGATGATGGAGCCCACTGTTGGAGGAGCAAAGTCCTCGGCTTTGTTTTTGCTTTTTGCGGAACCGATATGTTTCGAAGAAGAAGCCATTGTAGGAAAGAAAGGGTCTTTCGTTTGAAGAGAATAGAAAAAAGATGAAGAAACAATAAGCAAGTTAGATGAAGGAAGTTCGAAAAGTTATGAAGTATAAGGGTGGAAGTTGATACGTATAAGTAAAAGTTTTGGCGGCTAAATTCATGGGAAGGATTACCTCGATAATCGGCAAAAGATGTGCTGAATCATGAGAAAACCCGTGTTCGGGGCATTAAATGAGGAGAGACATGCATCTAATCATCCGTCAGAAGCCTTCAGAGGGAATTGTAGTTATTTCCGCCAAACACGTGTTTCTACCAACTTCTCGGTAACACAAAGTTATGTCACCGGAAAGCAGGAGGACTATCTGTATTGGGTAAAATATGTTATGACACGTGGCCGTCCGAGAAAGGGATACGTGGAGCCCAAGACAGGGAGATGACTGAAGATTGAAGACAACTGTTTCGTTTGTCACCGGGAAGAATAATGCTCATAAAAATGTGATAAATGCTCTTCTCCGGGTAGCATTCAATAGAGAATATTCATAGCATTAAGAGTAGTTATCCGTTACAAGGAATTTGACATTTATGTTCACCGTTACACCTTCATAAATGCCCCTCATAATTGACATTAAAGAAGGACACGCCCTAGGACTTTCTTCATAGCCATAAATAGTGAGCTCAGTTGTCATTGTAAGGAGAGGAAGTTTCTAGCAAACTTACATTATATTTAATACAAAGCTCAATCCAATCTTATCTTCTGATTTCTCAATTCTTTTGTTGTAGTGCCCGGAAACCTTGTTCCCAGAATTGTTGCTTCTGTTGTTTCGTCTATATCTTAAGGCTAAGTATTGTGTAACTTTTCAATTATTTATTTATTTTAGGATCAAATTAATTCACTTATCTAGAAACCACGTATAAATTCAACTGTACTGTTTTGGGGGTAAAAAATAATATAATGAATACTAACACCATCAATGTAACTATGAGCAGGTCACTTTCATTTATAAATATTATATAACTGAATATTTATTAAATTAGCTTTCGATTATTATATTTTAAGTGACCTTATTATATATATATATTTTTTATACTGTTAGTATAAAGAACTTAAACTTCTTTTATTTTGAGATTTTTACACAGTATAACCGTTTCTTAAAATAATAAATATATTTTTTGTATATCAATATATAAATATATATGTTGTATATAATTAACTTATATTTTTGTATATTTAGCTAGTGACTGTTGGTTGACCAACTAAATGTGTTAAAAGCCAATGTTCAGTCCTCCAGTGCACAATTGCGCTTCTTCCCATTGGGCTTCTACTTATGCAGTCCAAACTTTCATTATTGGGCTACAACGCAATATGGTGTAAAAATAGTACGGGCTAGTAAGTTTTCGGACTGGTAATTGAAAAATAATCAGTGTTTGTAAAGTCATTGAAAAATAGCTACTATTTTGCTGCAACACGAAAAGTTCCAGCATAATATACTGGAAATTGGTGCACCTGTGTATGAACTTTCAGCATATTATGCTGGAACTCCAGCACACGGAAAGTTCCAACATAATATTCTGGAGATTGGAGCACCTGTGTATGAATTTTCAGCATATTATGTTGGACCAGTATATTATGCTGGAAGTTCCAATATATTATGCTGGAACTCCAGTATATTATGATAGAGTTCCAATATAAATATACTGGGGCTCCATTATAATATGCTGAAATTTATACTGGAACTCCATCATAATATACTGGAGTTCCTGCATAATATACTGGAACTTCAGTATATTATGCTGGTCATCAGATGTAAAATATTCGAACTCCAGTATATTATGCTGGAATATTTTTCGGATTTTAAACAGTGTTTTCATTCAAATTTATCTTTACATGAAAAGTGATTAAATTTCTGTTACTTTTAAAACTGTGGCTATTTTTTAATTACCACTTGTAAATCTGACTATTTTTGAATTTCATCCCAATATGGCCCTGACTTAACTGTTGAATTAACCCAACCCAAAAACATACGTAATACTAGTAGCCGTTGGCCCACTATTTGAAGAATTAAACAAAAATTTCGCACATTTAATCATTTAAACTAAAAATAGCCAGCGAATGTATAATATATGTAATATATGTATAAATATGTATAATCAATGTATAATCTATGTATACTGACTATTTGCTCGAAACCTATATCAATTGTATTCATTTGCGCAACAAATACAACCAAGGCGGAATATAAGTTGTGTATCAACTGTATTCGTCGCGAGTCAAACTCAAGACCTCCGCTTGTTAAGCGAGTGCTCTAACCAACCGAGTTAGGAGAACTTGTTGCTCTCTTATTTCAGTTCAAAACAATTAATCTCTTGTTTAAGTACTACAGGTAAATTTGTTATAAAATCCAAATATAACTACAAATGATAATTTTTTGAAAGTATAACTACGAATAAAAAATATAGTGTATATGTTTACCGTGTCGCATAATTTTTCGTATTTTAAACCTCCTTGTTTTGATTGTGATGTTGAGATAAAATAACAAGAATTAAAATAGATAAAACACGTGAAGCCATAAAAACGTTAAATTTGTTTTGGACGAATTAACCTAAATAGCCTGCACCTAACCTAACCACAAGTCTTTCTCTCTATATATAATCGTGTATAATTTATGTATATCTGCTAGAAAAATTAAATAGAATTCAACCAGCTATTTGCGTAAAGATCCATTTGTTTTATGTGAAAGCAAAAAACTTGCTTTATTATAATAATCTATGTCATATATACTTGGAAATTTTACATTGTATAACTAAATTATACACTATATTTATCAAAAATAAATACACTTTAAATTAATTATAATGTATAGCTACATATTGCATTTTGTAGCAAGAACCCTCTCTAAGGGATTTCTACCCTAAAGTAACTTTTTCCTCTCTTTATCCTTTCATCTTCGTACTATCGTGTAGCCGCCTCACCCATCTCCCTTAAACTCTATTTCTCTGGTGTTACAATCTCGCCAGAGAACTACCGCCGGCCTGAGTCGCCAGAACACTATCGTCTGACCTCCTTTTTTGTTTTCTCTACTTTGTACTCTCTTATTTCATCCGCTATGAAAATTCCTCAATTTAGTACCTCAAATTCGTCAATCAAGATCGGCCTCGTCATTACCCCATCGCCGCCGTCATCATTGGCTGGAATCCATGGCCAACTCACCGAATTTCTTAGATCCGAGTGCATTTTCTCAAATCTGAGTGTATTTCTCAGATTTGAGTATATTTATTGCTTGTGGCCGAATTAAATACAATGAAATCCACATTATGGCCAGATTTTATTCGTCTGACTGAATTTTGATAGATACAGTATGATAATGTATTCTTAGATTTGGTCGGATTTTTGTTTGTCTCAATTTTTTTAGTTTTAATACAATGTATACAGCGTTTTGCTTGGTTGAAAAATGTCATCTCTGGTGAACTTTCTTCTCTTCTTTGCTATTGAGTCACATAAAATGTTACAAATACACTCAAACTTGAGTGTATTTTGTATTTTTCAATGCAAATACAATTATTATTTTTTGTATTTTGCCTGTATTTATGTATTTTCCTGTAGTTTTTTAATTTTTGTTGTTTGAATTCAGCCAAATTAAATATAGTGAATTGAATATAATGTAAAAGCAGCTACGAATGAATACAGTAATTTGAATATAGCCGAATATCACTGTTTTTGTGATTTTTGTTGTTTGAATACAATCGAATTGGATACAGTAAAATTGAATACAATGTAAAATAATTAAGAATGAGTATAACCGAATTGAATAGACACCCAATTTCTTAATTTTTTGTTGTTTGAATACAAATGAATTCAATACAGTGGAATTGAATACAATATAAAATATATAAGAACGAATACATCCGAATTGAATACAATGTATACAACTGAATTGAATACACGACATACATCCCATAGCAAGCAATTAGTAGCTACGAAATATAATTAGCGAAATTATAACTACGCAATAAGCCTCCAAACAATAGTCATTACTGAAAGTTCCCCTATATACTTTCTCAGTGGTAAGAGCAATGCTATCAGGAAACTAATATTAATCAATGTTGACAATAATTAGGAAGTTTTATGGTCATCCTTAATAACATCTATGATAGCGGGATGCAAATTTAACAAACTTGGCATAATTTATAGCAGACTTAAAATTGCTTGAAGAGATTGAAAGATAAACAAAAACTTATGTGACCTGCAATTAGGGCACAATCCTGTCGAGTTTAATGGAGACTTTCCATTTGGGTGTTCATTCGGCCTGTCTAGAGGTTACATATTATTGTTTATACCTTCTTTTAGCATTGACTATCAATCAAGTGCATATGTAATCAATCACAAGATCCCTTTCACTTAATTTTAATAATACGATCGGCCGGCGCACCTTGTGGATTATTGGTATTTAGGATATATACTCCACCGAAATCAATTAAAATCATATTTCTCCATATTAAGCAAAAATTATACTTCTTTTAAAATATATATTTGTTTGATCAAATTTATTTCACATAATAGAATTAATTTTTTCATTACAAGATTTAAAAATTAAATATAACTAACACTGCTGTAATTTAAAGTCACAAAGCGTAAGAGAGGACGAGTAATTATAATCTGTTTAGCTCTGTCAAATAAGTTACAGAGTAATACAATAAATGGTGGCCGAACTCTGCACTTAAAAGTAGTACTAATAAGTTTCCCCCATGCGACAAAAGGTGAAAAGTCATGATGATCAGTCCATGGAAAGTAAGGCCAACCAAAAGCAAATATATAAATATATATATATATTAATAGTAATAAACAAATATGTAGGCAACACATAGTTGGAGTTCGAGACGCCATTATTTACTGTGTATTTCTGGCGAAGAATATATATACTACCCCTTTCATGGGTTTTCTTGAGTACTCCTCTTTATATTGGTTAAGCAGCATGTTTGCTTCTTGGTGAAGTCAATTATATTGCTGTCGATCTGTGTTTCTCCATCTTCATCCGACATGACAACTCAATTGCCAATCATATGTTTCTTTCTCCTTTTTACTCCTTCCATTTTTGTTTGAATTACCAGGAAGCTAGGATAATCTGGTTAGATTGCTTAGATTAGCCATTCATATTAACGGAAATAATGTACAAGTAATATTTAAATTCTTATTTATAAAAAGTTCCTGCAGTATTTCTTAGTAAACAAATGGTAATTAATAAAATGATAACTGACCTGCTATATATATAATTCATGTGAAAAAGTTATGACAAGGCTGAATTATCATTAGATGAATTAAATGAGATACACTTGAGTGACAACACAGATTGGTGTCAAACATTGCGTATCAAATTAATAAACTAGTTCGTGGATCTCCTTTTTTTTTTTTTTCTTCTTCTCGATTAAAACTACTACGTACTTGTTTTCTTGATCGTTTTACCAAGGTCTGCGAGTAGAGCTGGAGGAAAGAGTGATTCCACTTCATTATAAACATCAACAAACATTTTTCTCTTTCTCTTTGTGAGTAGTACTGCAACTGACTTGGGCTTCCTCGGAGCTGCCGGACACATCATTAATGGAATACTGTGTTCCTTTGATGTTGGGGTTCTCAATCCATCTTCTTCCTCTTCAACTCTATTATTTATTACTTCTACGTTCGGCAATTTGACAGTTAATGGAGAAAGCAAAAACTCTTCAAATATTTCCTCCTCTTTCTGTAATACTACTACTTTCTTGTCTTCTTGTTGACCATGTAATTCTTGTTGTCTGTTTTCGTCATGATTATGAGTTAGTATTACTCTTGTATCTTCTAAGGCTGCAGTATTTTGGCGCCCATTTCGAAAATCAACAGTGGCTCTTGATTCAACCATGACTGGACATGAGTTAAATTTTGAGATCACATGAAAGTGAAATGCATTCACTCTGCAGGCAGTAGATAATTAGGGGACTAAACATACATGTATATATAACGCCTGGAGAAAGAAAAGAGAAAAGAAACAAACAGACAACAAGAACCAGGCAACCTAGAAAGATATGCCGGCGCGATTACTAAGAGAAAAAAGAATTTAAGACAGACAAGGAAAACAAAAAGCAAGAGAGTTATATATATAGTGATACGTAGGATTTAATGTGTATATACTGACTTTGTCACTATTTTTTGTTCTATTTAATTTGTGTAGTTCAACTTGTGCTAACGTAGTCATTATTTTTAACAAATTATCAATTAATGCTTATTAGAAAGATATACTCCATTTATTTCAAATTAGATTAAGAACTTTTCTTTTTAGTCTGTTCCAAAATAAATGACACATTTTTAAATTTGAAAATAATTCAACTTTAAACTCTTCGTTTTACCAATTTTGTCATTAATGAGAAGCTTTTATAACCACACAAATGCGTGGTCCCACAAAGTTTTACCCCTTAAGCTTTTAAGATCACAAGTTTCAAGTTTTTTTTTTTTTTAAAAAATTCGTATCGAATCAAACTACCTCATCTAAATTGAAACGGAGGGATTATTAGATATAAGTGTTCTAATTGTTATTACACAATCAATGCTTGTACATAGAGTATAAACTCATAACGATAAACTCAAGTCAAAGCAATATTTTGTTGGTTTATTAGACTAACTTATATATCGACAGTGTAATAAATTTTTACAGTATTTTAATATGTTGCATCATGTAATTTCTCTTATTATTTATCCTACTTTTATTTAAAAAATTATATAAAATAATTTGATAATATAAAAATATATTTTCCATTAAACTTAAACTATTTGCTTAATCGACTTGGTTTGAATCTAAAGCTTTTTCAAATTCTTAGATGTGTGTGTGTGAGAGACAAGGTGCAAGTTGCTTCTTTCATAATAGTAGTTCTCCTACGGCGAAAGATCCAATGCAAACTTGCATCTCATCTGTTTCTTCCTTTTTCACTCAAAAACACACAGAGACTATCCATGTGGGTGGACTTACAAAATTGAAATGGAATTAAGTTCTTTTCTATTCAACAAGTCAGACAATTAGGAAATAAAAAATCTCGTACTAGCACGATCTTTTGTGATTTCCACGAACTTTGATGAATCTACGCACGTTCTTGCCTTAGGGCGAAGCCATCTCATGATCATGTCAACTTCGCTCCTACTATCATTGTTATTTTAGATCTACTTTGTTGCTTTTGCAGTTTAACATTTCCTCATATTGGTACTATATTCAAACTTGTCAATTCCTAAGAATTCTGATTATGGCTCCTTTGGCACGTTCATATTGGACCGATAATATTTAGTCTTTACGATTTCAAAGAGGGACCAGACCACAAATAGGGGATGACTTCATATGTCACACTTTGACGTCTTTTCTGGAAAATTTTCCTTTCATTTTCACCTCCAAAATCGCAACTTCCCGTATGTAAAAATATATATATCTATATATATCTATATATATATATATATGTTTGGTAATGGTTGTAGTAACCCAGGATAAGCCACACTTCCTTCATTATTTCTTTGACAAATTTCACATTCTTGTACGAAAGATGTTACATCCTTGATCATCCTAGGCCAATAGAACAGAGCTTTAAGCCTTTGATATGGTGTGTGAATCCCCGAATGTCCACCCCAAGCAGACTAATACATATCCTGTATTAGTTTAAGCCTAAGGCCCAACTGATTTCCGGTCCATAATTTCTCCAGAAAACTTAGCAAACCAGATTGCAGAGACACATTAGTCACTGCTTGAGAGTCAATACTCAGTTGTGAGAATAAGTCTTGGACTTCTTGATCCCTGCATAGCTGTTTATTACCTCTTGCACCCACTTGAGTTGGATCACAGTGAGACCCAAACATGAAGCTTCTATTTCTTGATTTACTGTCAGAATTTCCTTTTCCCTTTGATACAATGCATCGGCTACAATATCATCTTTTCCCTGCCGATAATGTATTTTATAACTGAGGCCCATCAGTTTTGTTACTCCTTTATGTTGTAAAGAGGTGGTGATACGTTTATCTCTGAGGAACTTAAGACTAAAGTGGTCTGTCCGAATGATGAAGCGATTGGGTTAGAAGAAATGCCTCCCATTTCAACAGCCAGTAGAAGGGCAATCAATTCCTTCTCATATGTGGATAAACCAAGGTGATTTTGAATTAAAACTTGACTCATATAGGAAATGAATTTATTATTTTGGGAAAGCACAACCCCAACTCCCAACCTACCAGCATCGACTTCAACCACGATGGGTAACTTGAAATCTGCTAAGGCCAAGATAGGTGCTCTACTCATGGCTTCTTTCAGAGCTTCAAAGGCTTTTGTTGATTCTATACTCCATGCAAAACCTCCCTTTTTAAGTAATGATGTTAAGGGCTTGCAAATAATTGCATAGCTTTGGATAAACCGACGGTAATATCCAGTAAGCCCAAGGAATTCTCGCAGACTCTCAACAGAACTTGGCTTGGGCCAATTTACCATGGCCTCAACTTTAGCCCTATCACTGCTTACCCTATCACCGGTGGTGACATGGCCCAAGTACTCAACATGTTTTCGAGCAAAGCTACATTTAGAACGCTTGGCATAAAATTGATACTCAGTCAGTAATTTGAAAAACCAATTTCAAAAGCTCTAAGTGTTCCAATAACGAAGAACTATAAACCAATATATCATAAAAAAAACTAACACAACTTCCTCAAATGGGGGCCAAAAATCTTATGCATAAGGGCTTGAAATGTACTCTGAGCATTTGTCAATCCAAACAGTATCACTGTAAATTCCCACAATCCATGATGAGTTTTGAAAGTCCTTTTATCTTCATGGTCTGCCTTCATTTGAATTTGATGGTATCTGGACCTTAAGTCCTATTTCGAAAAATAATGAGCACCATGAGGTTCATCTAGTAGATCTTCCACCACCAGAATCAGATATTTATTTTTTATGATAATGTAATTGAGCTTTCAGTATTCAGCACATAACCTCCATGTCAAATTCTTTTTTTCTTGACAAGGATGATTGCTGAAGCAAAAAGAGATTTACTGGTGGTCACTGTCTTAGCCTCTATCATCTCTTGAATAATTCTTTCGATGACATCTTTTTGCTCATGAAAATATCTATAGAGTCGTTGATTGACTGGTGCTGCTATTGAAACCAATTCAATAGCATGATCGCAAGACCTAGCTGGGGGTAAGGTGGTGGGTTAGATCAAACACTCTAACAAATGCACCTAAAAGTTTTTCCACCACATTTGGTACTATATCTTTGTTGGACTCGACTGATTCCATTTGAAACATTTGTGCCATCCAATTGCAACCACATCTATTCAGTTACCCAGATATCTTTTTAGATACCCAGATATCAGGAAAGCCCACCAGTGTCACCATCTTACTTTCTTTAAAGAAGGAAACACTTTGTGGTCTAGTGTTTATAACCATAAGAGTTACCAAGTCTATCCAATCCATTCCTAAAACTATATCATACCCTCCAACCTTCATTAGTCTCAAGTCAAATTGGAACGCTGTACCCTGCATTTTCTAAAACACCTCAGGACAAAAAATATTATTCCACGTTATCCCTCCATTAGCTACTCGAACTTCCATGGGTTGAATCATATTCTGCATGTCCAATTGAAAATTTTCATCCAATTGAGGGTCTAAGAAGCTATGAATTGCCCCTGAGTCAATCAAAATTATTAGTGGTTTATTATTTAAGATTCCTGGAATTTTAATTGTATTGGAACCTCTTCCTGGGCCATCCAGAACATTGAGAAAAACTTCCTCCTCTTCCAAGCCCACCATCATATTAACTGTAGCATCTTCCACATTTCCTTCCACTTCTTGTTCCTCCGTTACCCCAGAGCCTTAAACTACTTCAATATTTGTTTCCCCTTAAATTCCTTCTATTGAGTTAGGGCCTTTGTCATGACCCAAGTATCCCAACATGTTGTGACGGTGCCTAACACACTTGCTAGGTAAATCGACAATCACATAACAACTAAGCATTTGAATAAAATATGTTCAATAAGCTCAACAGCGGAAAATCTCATAAACATCTAATAAAAACAACTGAAATGCTACTACAACCACCCCAAAATCTGGTGTCATCGAGTATATGAGCACTACTAAGTATCAACATAACCAAAACTCTAGTACAATTGTCTAAGTAATAGATCACTACTGAAGAAAATAAAAGGAAGGAGAGTCAAGGTCTGCGAGCGTTATAGCAGCTACCTCAAAGTCTCCGAGTAAGTACTAGCACAGATCTAGCAATCACCTCGTCTAGATGTATCTGGATTTGCACACGAAGTGCAGAGTGTAGTATGAGTACAACCGACCCCATATACTCAATAAGTAACATAACTTATCTTGGGCTGAAAGCAGTGACGAGATTATCGATACAATCAGAACCAATATAATGACAACAAAGGTATACTAATGACAATGACAATAAATAACTCAGAGAAATTTTCATAATCAACTCGTTCAGGGTACAGAAATTTAGACATGCGTTCAAGTTCATATTTAAAGACCAACAGTGATAAGAACATGTCAAGTATAGCTAGCACGATAAATGCTACATCCTATGCCTGATGTTAAATTTGCATGTCAAATGTATGGTTTCACGGTGATATCCCCAAGTACTCAATCTCTTAGAAATAGTCAATCTGACTGCCAAATGACAACACAATCCACACACAATCACTCAGCACTGTACGGGTTCCTGGCATCAATACCCCTCACCAAAGCAGTTGTATATATATCACAGTGCCTGCCCTCACTGCTGGTATGTCAGACTTCGGAGAGGTGGATTCTGCCCAAGCGCTAATATATAGCCTATAAGGTCTGTTGCGGCAGCCGGATCCACAATAATAAATAATCTAATATGGCCGGCTGCGGCATGCAACTCGATCCATAATAACACGCACAACCGGCTATCAGGCCCACCTCAGTCATCAATCTCCCAAGTGTCAAGGGCTCACAGATCTCGTACCACCAGCCCAAACAATGATAACATGTAATATAACAGTGAATGATAACAGAGACTGAGATATGATATGCAAATGAATAATCATGACTAAGCACATAATGGCAGTTAAGTAGATACCTCAAATATAGTAGAAATAATCTCATTAGGTCACAGCCGAATAAGTACATAGCCTAACATGATTTGTAACATGAATCACAACTCAATTACTCTAACAAGAAGGGATTACACGGATAAAATAAGACTTGATAGCAACTCAGTACCAAAATCCATCCGGATCATAATTACCATGGTGCATGCCCACATGCCCGTCACCTTGCATGTGCGTCACCTAACACTACACAAATAACACATTTTTCAGAGATAAATACCCTCAATTTCAAGTTTAGAAATGTTACTTACTCAAAACACGCAACTCATTACTCCAATAAGCCCTTGCCTCGCGAATCGGCCTCCGAACGACTCGAATCTAGTCACTAACAACTTGATATAATCAATACAAGTGATAGGAATCGATTCCATACGATAAAGCTAAGATCTTTAACCAAAATTAAAAAGTCAACCCTGTGCTTGCAACTCGAAGCCCCACAAAATTTACAAATTCCGGACATCCATTTGGTTACGAGTATAACCATACCAAAATCATCCAATTCTGACCTAATTAGATGCTAAAAACAAAGATGAATGAATTAATAATAAATTCGAGTAAAAAATACTTACCCCGTGATTCGCTCAAATTACACCTTAATAATAGTGTAAGCGATCGATGTCAAATATAATAACCCAACAAGGTTGGGGTCGAATCCCACAGGGAATAGGCGTAAAACTATTGTCCAATTAATGTAATACTTTACTAAGTCGTAATTCTATCAAGTGCGTCAAATAGAATAAATAAGTGTTGAATATATAAGCAAGCGAAAATTGAAAACTAATTTGTTCAAGTGTGAATGTGAAAACATATGAATTTAAGAGACCAAGGTTGTGCCCCCTTTAATGTAGTAGAATGTTCTTGATATTAATATTGAATACCTTTCTTGATATGCAATTGGTGTTTAATTTACTACCCAATATTTTCCAATATTTGGATAATGTATCCTCTTACGATTCTCCCGAATACAAAAGAGTCAATCTTAAGAACAACCAATTAACCGCCAAATTAAAACCTACTTATTCCTAAGTGATTTCGTTAAACAAGGCTTAAAGCCTTGAATTTTTGTTATTTATTTCTACCAAACTCTATCTCACTTTCACAAGATAAGTTAGAGTCAATTGGCATTCGTTAATGTTTGCAACCACTAACGATTAATTGAAGAACAAGAAATAAATAAATATCAAGACTCCTTCGGAATTGGATTCAATATCAAAATCTCAACACATTCTACCCATCTAGGGTTCACAACCTCAGTGTTTGAGTTTAGCTACATATACTGATAATTAAAGAACAAGGACGAGTAAGTGATATCATCTTACAAAAATAGAGAGTTTTCAATCACCAAAAGCTTCTAAGAATTCAAAATACTCAAGTGCCGTACTTTGTACTCTAAGTTCTGACAAGAATGCCTTCGCAAAACCCTATAAAACCTATTTATAGAGGCCCAAAACCCGAGGCGAATGTCGGTCAGCTTTGCCCTCGTTGACATAATGCGGACCGCATTTCTGTCGCATAACAGGAATGTGGTTCGCAAATCATCATCATCCATCGCAAATCCCACCAGACAGTTTTGCTCTCGTTGCATCTTGGTTTGCGGTTCGCATGTTAAATATGCGATTGCATTCTTCACACTGATTTTCACTCAGAACTCTGTTCATGTTTGCGATTTCACCAGGCCAATTCGCGGTTTGCATTCCTATTTTGCGGTCGCATTTGCGACCGCATTCTCGACATGAAGATTGACCTAAAATTCTGTCTTCGTCTGTGATCTACTTGTAGCATATGCGATTCGCATGTCTAGTCTACGACCGCAGTTTTACATATGCGATGCTCTTAACCTCTTTTCTTGTCTTCAGCTAACTTTTTGAACTCTTTTCTGTTCTTCAGGGTCTTGACACTTGTTATTCTGCAAATACACTAAAATTACATAAGTATCATGAGAATTAACAAGTAAAACAAGTTAGACTTTAAGCAAATAGTATCAAAATGTGCCGAAATTACCCGGCACATCAACACCCCCAACTTAAACTCTTGCTTGTCCTCAAGCAACTCAAACGATACTCTCCTAATCTAGACTCTACTTAGGAAACATGAAGCAATACTGACCGTGGACGATGGTTGTTGTTAGTATCTCAAGTATAACTCTTTAAGCTCTGTACCCCCCCTTGAATCATGAGTAAGTTCAAAGACAACCAATCAATTAGTGAACTTTGAGCCTCAACAAAATAATTAAAGGCTACCTTCAGCTGAATACACTTATGCATTACCCAAAGCTCAACTTACTGTCAACCTAGCAGTGTATGTGCCCTCACTTGGAAAGAAAGTCCCACTCTCACATAATTCATCATAGCAATACAAAGGGACTAAAATGCAAGTACACTCACTCTCAGAACAAAATTTCAAGTGTCACCCCATGCCACACCATAGGCTTGCCCTTATTTTAGTTCATCGCCTAATTATCAGAACACTCAGTTGGAGATCACATAAGGACTTTGTAAGCTTGTAATGTCGGTTTAAGGAAGGGTATGATATATATTTAGATAATAGTGGCTAGTTCCTCCTTGAACACTAATTACACGCTTCTGTCTTTTTAACCTTTTGTTTCTTTTTGACCCCATGGCCTTAATGGCCTTACGTTACCGCATTAGACCCCACTTTGCACACCTCTTTATTTGATTCTTAAGCTCCCTTTTTGCCATTACATAACTCACTTTTTATGACAACACACATATTTTTTTTCTCTATTTTTCTTTTTCTTTTTCTCTTTTTTTTTCTTTTTGGAGCTTTCAAAAATTCAAATGAACTTTTGAGGTA
Source organism: Nicotiana obtusifolia (assembly GCA_002018475.1). Lineage (NCBI taxonomy): Eukaryota > Viridiplantae > Streptophyta > Magnoliopsida > Solanales > Solanaceae > Nicotiana > Nicotiana obtusifolia. The sequence goes on along the minus strand of MCJB01049180.1, from coordinate 84,882 downwards.
CGGGGTCCTAGTCTCATTTCACAACCTTGCCCATTTTCATGTTGACCCACACCCCCAACTTAAACTTTTAGCAATGTTCTCAATGTTCAAGGAGGAGCGAGTTCAAAAGAGATCATGTTTTACGAATGGGATAAGTTTATAATGCGGAGGCCAAGGAAAAGGCTACAAGGCTCAAATAGGGTACTAGTGATATTCATTATGCACAGGTAGGCTGAAAAGGCTAGAAAGGTTTCATCACTAATCAAAGAAAGCCTAAGATCATTTCTCTAACTCAGTGTACGTATGATAGGCGACAAAAAACCAACCAGGCAAGTTCTAGATGGCAGCATAACTCCAATAGCGACACCACTAGCATCACACATAAGCTCAAAAGGCAACGACCAGTCAGGTGTGACAATGATAAGTGCCTTGGTGAGCTTCGTTTTCAGTTCTTCAAACACTACGAGGCATTTTTCATCAAAGACAAACTTGGCATATTTCTCTAAGAGTTTACACATTGGGTGTGCAATCTTTGAGAAGACTTTAATGAACCGCCTGTAGAATCCAGCATGCCCCAAAAAGCTACGGACACCTTTTACGGATGTGGGTGGAGGGAGCTTGGAGATGATCTCAATTTTGGCTTTATCCACCTCTATGCCATGCCTGGAGATTTTATGTCCCAGCACAATTCCTTCATCCACCATGAAGTGGCATTTCTCCCAGTTTAGTACAAGGTTTGTCTCTTCGCACCGCTTTAGCACTTGTTTTAGATTTTTCACGCATTGCTCAAAAGTTTCCCCGACTACCGAAAAATCATCCATAAAGACCTCAAGGAAATCCTCCACCATATCAGAAAATATTGACATCATACACCTTTGGAAGGTGGCTGGAGCATTGCATAAGCCGAATGGCATTCGACTGAAAGCAAATGTTCCATATGGGCATGTGAAAGTTGT
>MCJB01049180.1:16662-83520 GCA_002018475.1 Nicotiana obtusifolia | reverse complement strand
ATTTTCTAGTTGAATCTTGTGCTCACAAATTCCAGCAGGGATTCCCCGAATGTCTGCAATTGTCCAATCGATGGCTTGTCTGTGTTCCTTCAGCACTTGCAGCAACTGTTCTACCTGCACATCATTCAACAACAAAGAAACAATTACTAGTAAAGTGTTATTCAAGCCAAGAAATTTATACCTCAAATGCGATGGAAGTGGTTTGAGCTCTAATTGAGGTGGTTCAGTAATGGACGGCTTTGCAGGAGGTGTAACTCGATTCTCCAAATCTAAGGACGGTTTTGGTGGAGTATATGAGTAAGAGCCACGTCCTTCTAACGCATTCACCGACTCCATAAAGCCTTCCATATCATTACCATCAAAATTCACCAATATTGCTGCCAGTGCTTCACCTAAGCATTGCTCTTCCATCTTCATCTCAACAGCCTCATCGACTTCATCAACAATACCGATTAGTGAAATTCTCTCATACTCGGTTGGCAACTTCATCCCCTTACTAGCTTGAAAAGTAACTTCCTCGTTGTTCACCCGGAACTTTATTTCATTACGCTCCGAGTCCATAAGAGCTCTTCCAGTAGCTAAGAATAGTCTCCCCAATATAATAGGGATTTCCTTGTCCACAGCACCATCAAGGATCACAAAATCAGCTGGAATGTGAAATTTTCCAACTTTTACAATGACATCATCTACAATACCGATTGGTCTTTTGATTGATCGGTCAGCCATCTGCAACCTCATGCTTGTCGGCCTTGGCAGTCCTAACCCAGCTTGTTTATAGATAGCAAGAGGCATTAGATTAATGCTGGCCCCATTGTCACACAATGCCTTAGCGAAGTCGTGCACTCCAATAGTGCACGGAATAGTAAATGCTCCTGGGTCCTCTTTCTTCTGGATTGGATTTGTAGCTATGATAGAGCTAACCCTGTGAGTCCTATTTACCACCTCATTCCTGGTGATTCTCTTCTTCGTGATCAGGTCCTTTAGATACTTGGCAAACCCTGGCATTTCTTGGAAAGCCTCCAAGAAAGGTATATTCACTGATAACTGCTTGAGAATGTCGTAGAACTTCTCAAACTTGCTGTCGTCAACTCTTCTCGCAAGTCTCTGAGGAAATGAAGGAGGTTTCTAGGAATTGGCGGAAGAACGGTTGATGTTCCTTCTGCCTTATCCTTTATCCCTTCTTGAGTCTCATCTCGGTTTAGCACAACTTCTGGATTTTTGTTTACTTCAGCAACATTATCTTTTTCACTTTCGATCCCTTTTTGAAGTTCTTCAGCAACGACTGCTTGCTCATCTCTCCCCTGCAATGTCTTGCCACTCCGGGTCGTGATCGCCATAACATGGGAAGTTCCGCCACTTCCACTCCCTTTACGATTTGCAATCATGTCGCTAGGAAGTGTTCCCTTCTGTTGTGGATATTGTTCACGAGAGAGATCTCTCATTTGCAATTCCAGCTTTTGAATCGCCGCTGTGTGAGAGCCAACCAATTCAGTCATGTTTTTCATGGAATTATCCGACTTTTCTTGGTTCTGTAATATCCTTTCGAGCATACTCTCCAATTTGGACTCACTTGAGGATCCCTGATTCGAATACTGACCTTTCGGAGGAACGTAAGGGTTGGAACTTCGGTTTGAAAAATTATGATTGTTGTTCAAATTTCCTTGATTGGGGCCACTTTGGTCGTTTCACCATTGTTGGTGACCTTGCCGTTGCGGGTTTGGTCTCCAATGATTTTGCTTCCCTTGACCCTGGTAGTGTTGTCTTTGATAACCTCCCTGAGAATTGTTGACATAATTAGCCTCTTCATATTCATCACTTTGCACTGGTTGCACATTCTCCACCACATTGACTTTCTTCTTCTGATTTTCCGTGAACAGCTTCGTCAATACATTAACATTTGTGGCAAGTTCTGCAATCACTTGGTCTGGTTCTTGATTTTTCTTGATCAAGTTATTCATAGAAGGAGACCCAATTGTAATACCACCTGTTGTATCCTCAGAATGCCAATCTTGATTGTGTTTTGCCATTTTATCCAAAATCTGAGTTACTCTAGCGAAGGTTTTATCCATGAAAGATCCAGCAGCAACTAGGGGTGGCTAACGGTCCGGTTCTAACCGGNAATGGCCTTATGTTACCGCATTAGACCCCACTTTGCACACCTCTTTATTTGATTCTCAAGCTCCCTTTTTGCCATTACATAACTCACTTTTTATGACAACACACATATTATTTTTTTTTTGTTTTTCTTTTTCTTTTTCTCTTTTTTTTTTCTTTCTTTTTGGAGCTTTCATAAATTCACATGAACTTTTGAGGTACGGGGTCTCAGTCTCATTTCACAACCTTGCCCATTTTCATGTTGACCCACACCCCCAACTTAAACTTTTAGCAATGCTCTCAATGTTCAAGGAGGAACGGGTTCAAAAGAGATCATGTCTTACGAATGGGATAAGTTTGTAATGCGGGAGGCCAAGGAAAAGGCTACAAGGCTCAAATAGGGTACTAGTGATATTCATTATGCACAGGTAAGCTGAAAAGGCTAGAAAGGTTTCATCAATAATTAAAGAAAGCCTAAGATCATTTCTCTAACTCAGTGTACGTATGATAGGCGACAAAAAACCAACCGGGCAAGTTCTAGATGGCAGCAGTGAACACAAGAACTATCAAAATAAGGAGCTCACACACATTGGCACACAAACTGTTCGGTTAACATAGTTTACAGCTCTAGAGTTCACATTTAGTCACTCGAGGCTTTCCTCGTGTACACACACACGATTCTAAGTAGATCTAGAGTTACCAAGTGAGCCTCAAATTCACATGATTGATTTGTTACAAGGGTCTACTCACACAGGTTTACATACTTGATACTCAACAAACGTACCATCCTGGTCAATATACTTCATATTCATAGGCCCGGTTCTACTATTACACCCTTGAAAAAGAACCCGGCAGAAGAAAAAATAAGGGGCTTTTATTGTTAACTATTTAATTATAACAGCATATATACATAAATAATGAATCATTGCTATATAATGTACAGTTATCAAATGTCACTAAACATGCCCAAAAATAAATCACATATACAGACAAAACAAGGATATAAGGCTACCACCCCCAACTTAAACACATGCATTATCCCCAATGCATAAAAAGAAATGTAAGGGACAAGGGGCTCCCTGGTGGTGCAAGTGCGCGAAGAGATGCAGTAGCCTAGGTCTCCGTCGGAGTTGGAGGAGAAGTGTGGGTCTGGTCCGGAGCCGGTGGTGAAGCCATAGAGCTGCTAGCTTCTCCCGCTGGTGGCCATCTCCTGGAAGCCTTATCTGCTAATGATCGCTCAATGGCCTTCTCGATGTCGGCTTGATCTTGTTCCTCCTCCACCATAAGCACAACACTTTATTTTCCTTTTTTCTTAGGGGTTGCACCCTCATCGAGCTCTAAACTGGCCTCCTCTGATTCGTCCCCTTCGAATTCTGATGACCGATCCGATGCCTCATCATTAGTAGAATCAACCTGGACTGTAGGGGCGGGAGGCTGAGACACTTTAGCAGACGAAGGTGCGATGTCTGCCATTAGTGTCGTGAAGTCCAGGCCCAAGTCAGCACGGCCAGCACCCTGGTCACCCTCGTTGGAGAGGAGAGAAAATATGTCGAACTCCAGATTTTTCATCTTCTAGAGGTCGGTCTTCATTGATTGTACTTCCTCCCGCAGTTGGGGCAAACCCCTCGCCTCGCCTCTTTCAATTCTTTCAACCCTAGACTCAAGCTTGGTCAACCTTTCTCCGAACGCTAATTGTTGTTGTTGCAGCGGAGTCAAGGCTTGTTTAATCAGTGAGGGCAATGTCTTCAAGAGTTGGTCTACTTTAGAATTTGCGTGATGAGCAATTAGACCGAGTCTTGAAATGGTTGGCAGGTGTGAGGCTGATGGACCAGTGGTAGATGAGGGTGCAGTTTCTTCAGCAACTGTAGAGGTGTCAGGATCTTGGGGAGACAGGAGATTCTGGGAGTCAATGTCGTCAATTGGGGTCACTGGTGGGGCAGCTGAATCACTTATACGAGTGATATCTATATCTTTCGTAGACCTCCCGAGTTTGTTTTGTTGTGGTAAGAATGGGACATTCACCTCTTGGCAGAGGGTGGTGATCAAACTTGGGAAAGGAAGTGATGTGGCCCGGTGAGTAGCCCGGATGCCAATTTCCTGGAAGATAAGACTCCCCACATCAATTTTAATACCCGTCATTATACATGCAATGAGAAGTGCCTTCTCAATGCTGATATCTGTTTCATTCCTGGAGGGTATTAAATGGGAGGTGATGAAATTGAGCCAATATTTGGCCTCCCTTGCGAGGTCTTCTTTGTAAATTTTCTTCCCAGGACTGATCCAGGCTGGAGTCCCCTTAGCAATGATGGATGCTATCCATCCACGTTTATTCTCTCTATTGGAGTACTTTGCATCGTACTCCGCTGTGCATGATTCCCTGTCAGGGAAGTAGAGGTCATTGATATGTTCGCTGTCACAAAACACAGCCTTCCCTCGAACGTGGACGATGCCGGTGAATATTCGGTTGCGTCTATGATACGATGTTCGTGAAGCTCCATACGACGCATAGAATTCCCGGACCATTGACTCATTATACTCCTTTGGGTCTGTGGTGAAGTACTCCCATTTTCTCATTTTAATGTTTTCGAGAATATGAGGGTATTGGTCTTGAAGCCCATTCAAGCTCAACTTTTTCTCCCCCAAGATCCTTCTCTTTGTGAGCGCTTCCCTGAACAAAGACCTTGAACCTTCAACCCCAAAACGAAGTTGAAGGTCATCACCCCGTTTCCTTCGGGCCTCAGCTATTAAATCAACTTCCGGTACGCAGTCCTCCTCATCAGACTGGGAGGGGTTAGGTACAGTTGGTTCCTTTCTTGCCCGTTTGGGTGGTTCTGAGGTTGAAGCGGACGATGGCCTTCTCTTTGTGGAATGCTTTTTGGCTGCCATATCTACATAAGTGGGAGATGTCAGTGACATTATCATCATTTGAAAAAAAACAAAAACAGGAGAAATGAGCAAAGAGTTACAGAAATGCGGCGTGGTTTGCGGTTGCATAACCACTATGCGAACCGCAAACACGTCGCATTCTTTTGTGTGACAGGTAGAGGGTGGTCTGCGGTGGATTTGCGAACCGCATAACCACTATGTGAATAGCAAATCCATCGCAGATTGTCTTTGACCTTAAGCCTGGTAGATTCACACAAGTGCGATCGCATACTCATCACAAAGCATGATATGCGATCACATTTCAACGACATACTTCACCAATGTTAGCCAAACGTTCTGGCCTTGTTCGCGGTGGCTCTGCAGTCGGCATATCGACTATGCGATCGCAGAATCACCGCAAATGTCGTCTTCCTCATATACCTAGGGTTTAGGGATGCGGTCAAATTGCGGTCCACATTTTGAGTTTGTGGACCGCAAATACCTTCAACTATCCACGTATGTTCATCCCTCAAGCAATTAAACCCTAGATTTCTATTTCCATTCCAACGACTTGAATAACTTTACTGAGTTGTAAACCCTAGTCTTTCGAAATAAGAATTTAAGGGGGAACAAAGAATGCACATACCTTGTGAAGAAGATTGTAACTCTTAGGACAAAGATGAATCAACTCTTTGAGGTTTGGTGAACTTGCACTTTCACTTTTCCGATGATGTTCGTCGGAGGTCGTTCTCTGTTTCCGTTTTCTCGTCTCTTTTTTGTCTGTTTGTATTTTTTTTTTATATACTTAGATTGAAGGATTTAGAAAAGGATGAAATGAAAACACGTACCTGGCAATTATGCGGCGATTTAAGTTTCGCATAATTGCAATGCGAACTGCATAATAGGAGCTTCCACCGTATTTTCATCAGACTTGTGAGCTGAATTCTCTGTCTCAGTTTGCGGTGAGAATGTGGTTCTCATAACTCAAATGCGAACCACAAATTAGGAGCTTCCACCGCATTTTCATCAGACTTGTGAGCTGAATTCTCTGTCTCTGTTTGCGGTGAGAATGCGGTTCGCATAACTCAAATGCGAACCGCAAATTGTCGAGCTTCGTCGCATTTTTGCCCAATATGTTTGCTCAAGTTTCTGCTTCAGTTTGCGGCACAAATGCGGTTCGCATATCTCAAATGCGATCGCATTTGTGCAACATTTTTCACCTTGATGTTTTTCTGCAGTTTCAAACACTCCTCTTCAATTCGTGTATCCTTTCATCACATTCCTGCATTCGAAAACCCTTCAAATAGACCTAAGTACAAATGTGATATTGAATTCTAAATAAATAAAAATACAACATAGACAAAAGCTAATGATACCACACATGGGTTGCCTCCCATGAAGCGCTTGATTTAATGTCGCGGCACGATGATGCTAGGGTGCTTCTGCAATCATTCTGTAGTTGGGATTTGATCATCTTTTAGAGCCAGCTGCTCTACCACATGTTTTTCTCCTTCTACACACAAGTAGTGCTTGATTCTCTGCCCATTAACCTTGAAGGTCCGAAGCCCATCCTCCGATGCTAATTCAACAGCTCCAAACCGAGAGACATCAACAACTTTAAATGGTCCAGAGCATTTGGACTTCAGCTTCCCCGGAAATAATTTGAGTCTTGAATTGAACAGCAACACCAGGTCCCCTGCCTTAAACTCTCTTTTCAGGATCTTTGTATCATGGACGAATTTCATTCGTTCTTTATAAACTGCTGCAGTCTCATAAGCATGAAGACGGAACTCTTCCATTTCATTTAACTGTGCCAGCCTTAGAGCTCCGGCCTCCGCCCAGTCCATGTTCAATCTCTTTAAGGCCCACATAGCCTTATGCTCGAGTTCTACGGGTAAATGGCACGCCTTTCCAAAGACTAACCGATACGGGGATGTACCGATAGGAGTCTTGTAAGCTGTAGGATATGCCCATAGAGCATGATCTAGATTTCTTGACCAATCGGTCCTATTTGCGTTCACCGTCTTTGATAGAATGCTTTTGATCTCCCTATCGGATACTTCAACTTGGCCGCTCGATTGTGGATGATAAGGTGTGGCAACCTTATGCTTAACCCCATACTTGTCGAGGAGACCTTTAAATACTCTGTTACAGAAGTGTGAACCTCCATCGCTAATAATGGCTCTCGGGGTGCCAAACCGGGTGAAAATATTCTTCTTTAGAAATGCGGTCACACTCCGAGCTTCATTGTTTGGTAAGGCAACGGCTTCTACCCATTTGGATACATAGTCCATAGCCACTAGGATGTATTTCATCCCACATGAGCTTATGAAAGGGCCCATGAAGTCAATACCCCAAACGAATAATTCGATTTCCATAACAAATTTCATAGGCATCTCATGCCTCCTCGAGATTGGGCCCTGTCGTTGGCATTGGTCGCAAGACTTCACCAACTGATTAGCATCCTGATAAATAGTCAGCCAGTAATACCCACACTCCAAAATCTTTGCAGCTATTCTGTTACACCCATGATGACCCCCAACTGGTGAGTCATGGCACGCTTTCAGAATATGTAGCATCTCTTCCTCAGGTACGCATGTTCGAATTATGTTATCAGCACAGACACGGAATAAGAATGGTTCTTCCCAATAATAATTGCGACAATCCCTCAAGAACTTCTTCCGTTGGTATGATTCCAACCCTTCCGGAATAAGATCGCTGACAATGTAGTTGGCGATGTCTGCATACCACGGTGCAAATGAATTTGATACCATCAGTATATGTTCATCTGGAAATGAGTCATTTATCTTCAGCTCTTCTCTTTGTCTCCCTGATTCTTCCAGTCTAGATAAGTGATCTGCCACTTGGTTTTGTGTTCCCTTGCGATCCGTAACTTCGAAATCAAATTCTTGTAGCAGCAACACCCATCAGATTAGTCGTGGCTTTGCATCTTTCTTCGCCATCAAATAACGGAGAGCAGCATGATCTGTATACACAATCACTTTGGAGCCCAATAGATATGCACGAAACTTCTCGAATGCATACACAATAGCTAACAGTTCCTGCTCGGTTACAGTGTAATTCATTTGCGCCCCATTAAGTGTCTTGCTAGCATAGTATATTGGATGAAGCACCTTATTGTGTCTTTGTCCCAGCATAACTCCAATAGCGACACCACTAGCATCACACATAAGTTCAAAAGGCAACGACCAGTCAGGTGTGACAATGTTAGGTGCTGTGGTGAGCTTCGTTTTCAGTTCTTCAAAAGCTGCGAGGCATTTTTCATCAAAAACGAACTTGGCATCTTTCTCTAAGAGTTTACACATTGGGTGTGCAATCTTTGAGAAGTCTTTAATGAACCGCCTGTAAAATCCAGCATGCCCCAAAAAGCTACGGACACCTTTTACGGATGTGGGTGGAGGGAGCTTGGAGATGATCTCGATTTTAGCCTTATCCACCTCTATGCCACACTTGGAGATTTTATGCCCCAAAACAATACCTTCATCCACCATGAAGTGGCATTTCTCCCAATTTAGTACAAGGTTTGTTTCTTCGCATCGCTTTAGCACTTGTTTCAGATTCTTCAAGCATTGCTCAAAAGTTTCCCCGACTACCGAAAAATCATCCATAAAGACCTCAAGGAAATCCTCCATCATATCAGAAAAGATTGACATCATACACCTTTGGAAGGTGGTTGGAGCATTGCATAAGCCGAATGGTATTCGACTGAAAGCAAATGTTCCACACGGGCATGTGAAAGTTGTCTTCTCCTGGTCCTCCAAAGCTATATTGATCTGATTATACCCGGAGTATCGTCGAGGAAGCAATAGAAGGACTTTCCGGCTAGCTGATCAAGCATTTGATCAATAAAAGGCATAGGGAAGTGGTCCTTGCATGTGACACTATTTAGCTTTCTGTAATCCATGCATACTCTCCATCCGGTTACTGTCCTTGTTAGAATCAGCTCGTTCTTTTCATTCTTGACCACCGTCATGCCTCCTTTCTTTGGCACGCATTGTACCTGGCTCACCCATGAACTATCGGCAATTGGATAGACTACCCCAGCATCCAGCCATTTGATTATCTCTTTCTTCAACACTTCCTGCATTGATGGATTCAGACGTCGCTGGTGCTCCACACTCGGTTTTGTCCCATTTTCTAGTTGAATCTTGTGCTCACAAATTCCAGCAGGGATTCCCCGAATGTCTGCAATTGTCCAACCGATGGCTTGTCTGTGTTCCTTCAGCACTTGCAGCAACTTTTCTACCTGCACATCATTCAACAACGAAGAAACAATTACTGGTAAAGTGTTATTCAAGCCAAGAAATTTATACCTCAAATGCGACGGAAGTGGTTTGAGCTCTAATTGAGGTGGTTCGATAATGGACGGCTTTGCAGGAGGTGTAGCTCTATTCTCCAAATCTAAGGACAGTTTTGGTGGAGTGTATGAGTAAGAGCCACGTCCTTCTAACGCATTCACTGACTCCATAAAGCCTTCTATATCATTACCATCAAAATTCACCAATATCGCCGCCAGTGCTTCACCTAAGCATTGCTCTTCCATCTTCATCTCAACAGCCTCATCGACTTCATCAACAATACCGATTAGTGAAATGCTCTCATACTCGGTTGGCAACTTCATCCCCTTACTAGCTTGAAAAGTAACTTCCTCGTTGTTCACCCGGAACTTTATTTCATTACGCTCCGAGTCCATAAGAGCTCTTCCAGTAGCTAAGAATGGTCTCCCCAATATAATAGGGATTTCCTTGTCCACAGCACAATCAAGGATCACAAAATCAGCTGGAATGTGAAATTTTTCAACTTTTACAATTACATCATCTACAATACCAACTGGTCTTTTGATTGATCTGTCAGCCATCTGCAACCTCATGCTTGTCGGCCTTGGCATTCCTAACCCAGCTTGTTTGTAGATGGCGAGGGGCATTGGATTAATGCTGGCCCCATTGTCACATAATACCTTAGCGAAGTCGCGCACTCCAATAGTGCACGGAATAGTAAATGCTCCTGGGTCCTCTTTCTTCTGGATTGGATTTGTAGCTATGATAGAGCTAACCCTGTGAGTCATATTTACCACCTCATTCCTGGTGGTTCTCTTCTTCGTGATCAGATCCTTTAGATAATTGGCAAACCCTGGCATTTCTTGGAAAGCCTCGAAGAAAGGTATATTCACTGATAACTGCTTGAGAATGTTGTAGAACTTCTCAAACTTGCTGCCTTCAACTCTTCTTGCAAGTCTCTGAGGAAACAGAGGAGGGGGTCTAAGAATTGACGGAAGAACGGTTGATGTTCCTTCTTCCTTATCCTTTATCCCTTCTTGAGTCTCATCTCGGTTTAGCACAACTTCTGGATTTTTGCTTACTTCAGCAACATTATCTTTTTCAACTTCAACCCCTTTTTGAAGTTCTTCAGCATCGACTACTTGCTCATCTCTCCCCTGAAATGTCTTACCACTCCTGGTCGTGATAGCCATAACATGGGAAGTTGGGCCACTTCCGCTCCCCTTAGGATTTGCAATCGTGTCGCTAGGAAGTGTTCCCTTCTGCTGTGGATATTGTTCACAAGAGAGATCTCTTATTTGCAATTCCAGCTTTTGAATCGCTTTTGTGTGAGAGCCAACCCATTCAGTCATGTTTTTCATGGAATTATCCGACTTTTCTTGGTTTTGTAGTATCCTTTCAAGCATACTCTCCAATTTGGACTCACTTGAGGATCCCTGATTCGAATACTGACCTTTCGGAGGAACATAAGGGTTGGAACTTCGGTTTGAAAAATTATGATTGCTGTTCCAATTTCCTTGATTGGGGCCACTTTGGTCGTTTCGCCATTGTTGGTGACCTTGCCCTTGCGGGTTTGGTCTCCAATGATTTTGTGTCCCTTGACCCTGGTAGTGTCACCTTTGATAACCTCCCTGAGAATTGTTGACATAATTAGCCTCTTCATATTCATCACTTTGCACTGGTTGCACATTCTCCACCACATTGACTTTCTTCTTCTGATTTTCCGTGAACAGCTTCGTCAATACATTAACATTTGTGGCAAGTTCTGCAATCACTTGGTCTCGTTCTTGATTTTCCTTGATCAAGTTATTCATAGAAGGAGACCCAATTGTAATACCACCTGTTGTATCCTCAGAATGCCAATCTTGATTGTGTTTTCCCATTTTATCCAAGATCTGAGTTACTTTAGCGAAGGTTTTATCCATGAAAGATCCAACAGCAGAATTCTTCGCTATTGACTGGTTCATAGGGTCCAAACCCATGTAGACTTTTTCCAGCAAGATGGAAAGGGGAAAGCCATGGTTTGGAGACCTCACCAAATACAACTTGAAGCGCTCCCAAGCTTCATGTAGTTGTTCACCAGGTAGTTGCTTAAAGAAGAATATCTTATCTCTGAGCTCAGATTTCTTGCTTTGTGGAAACCACTTTGACAAGAATGCCCGGACAAGTTCAGGCCATGAACGGATGGAATTCGGAGGAAGATTTCGAAGCCATTTCCTCACATCTCCAGCTAATGAATAGTTAAAGCATCTCAGCCTTAATGCATCGTCAAAGACATTGTTTTTCTTGTGCGTCGCACAAACACCCAAGAAATTCCTGAGGTGCTGCGTTGGATCGTCATCAGTAGAGTTTCTGAAGAATCTTTCTGCTTTCAGCATCAAAATTAGTCCATGTTCTACCTTGAACGTAGCAGCACCTATAGCTGGAGGTACTATAGCATTTGTATCCTCTATATATTCTTCAATATCAGCAAATGGATTTTCTTCCTGCTCCACCTCCACATCTTCTTCATGGTTCGCCATATCTTCCTGTCTAGAACAACCAAAACAACAGCGTGTAATCAAATGGAATTAAACGTATAGTAAAGTATACACTAATTAGAAATTTCAAAACCGTAGTCCCCGGCAACGGCGCCAAAATTTGATTCGCTCAAATTATACCTTAATAATAGTGTAAGCGATCGATGTCAAATATAGTAACCCAACAAGGTTGGGGTCGAATCCCACAGGGAATAGGCGTGAAACTATTGTCCAATTAATGTAATACTTTACTAAGTCGTCATTCTATCAAGTGCGTCAAATAGAATAAAGAAGTGTTGAATATATAAGCAAGCGAAAATTGAAAACTAATTTGTTCAAGTGTGAATGTGAAAAAATATGAATTTAAGAGACCAAGTTTTGTGCCCCCTTTAATGTAGTAGAATGTTCTTGATATTAATATTGAATACCTTTCTTGATATGCAATTGGTGTTTAATTTACTACCCAATATTTCCCAATATTTGGATAATGTATCCTCTTATGATTCTCCCGAATACAAAAGAGTCAATCTTAAGAACAACCAATTAACCGTCAAATTAAAACCTACTTATTCCTAAGTGATTTCGTTAAACAAGGCTTAAAGCCTTGAATTTTAGTTATTTATTTCTACCAAACTCTATCTCACTTTCGCAAGATAAGTTAGAGTCAATTGGCATTCGTTAATGTTTGCAACCACAAACGATTAATTGAAGAACAAGAAATAAATAAATATCAAGACTCCTTCGGAATTGGATTCAATATCAAAATCTCAACACATTCTACCCATCTAGGGATCACAACCTCAGTGTTTGAGTTTAGCTACACATACTGATAATTAAAGAACAAGGAAGAGTAATTGATATCATCTTACAAAAATAGAGAGTTTTCAATCACCAAAAGCTTCTAAGAATTCAAAATACTCAAGTGCCATACTTTGTACTCTAAGTTTTGACAAGAATACCTTCACAAAACCCTATAAAACCTATTTATAGAGGCCCAAAACCCGAGACGAATGTCGGTCAGCTTTGCCCTTGTTGAAATAATGCGGACCGCATTTCTGTCGCAGAACAGGAATGTGGTTCGCAAATCATCATCATCCATCGCAAATTCCACCAGACAGTTTTGCTCTTGTCGCATCCTGGTTTGCGGTTCGCATGTTGAATATGCGATCGTATAATGCGATAGCATTCTGCACATTGATTTTCATTCGGAACTCTGTTCATGTTTGCGATTTCACCAGGCCAATTCGCGGTTCGCATTGACCGCATTCTCGACATGAAGATTGGCCTAAAGTTCTGTCTTCGTCTGCGATCTACTTGTAGCATATGCGATTCGCATGTCTATTCTGCAACCGCATTTTTACATATGCGATGCTCTTAACCTCTTTTCTTGTCTTCAGCTAACTTTTTGAACTCTTTTCTGTTCGTCAGGGTCTTGACACTTGTTATTCTGCAAATATACTAAAATTACATAAGTATCATGAGAATTAACAAGTAAAACAAGTTAGACTTTAAGCAAATAGTATCAAAATGTGCTGAAATTACCTGGCACATCACCCCCATCCAAATATTGAAAATTCCCTCCAAAATCGTCCAAAATCGAGCTCTACAACTCAAAATACATAATAATACTGTAACACTCGATTTGGGGTTTTAAATGTGCTGCCCAGATGATCCTCTTCGGGAATGCGGAAAATGTCTCTCCTTCGTGAAGCACAAAAGATATCAGCTCACAAAACCTCCTACGTGAACGAGATGCCCAGGTCGCAAATGAAATGCCTCACAGAGCTATGCCTTCGCGAACGCGTCTCTCTGACTGCGAATGCGAAGGCTTAAGGCCTGGTGCCCAAGCGGCCTCACCCTTCTACGCGAACGCGACACTCCTCTTGCGATCACAATGCACAACCCCTCTTAACCTTCGCGATCGCATTGCCTTCTTCGCAAATACGAAGAATATAACCATCTGCCACCTAGGAACACTACGCGAACACGACCACCATGTCGCGATCGCGATGGAGGACACACCAGATATCAGATCAGCAGTTCCTCAAGGCAAAAAATGAAGCCGAACTTCGTCCCAATCACCCCAAGGCCCCCGGGACCCCATCCAAACATACCAACAGGTCCTAAAACACGATACGAACTTAGTCGAGGCCTCAAATCACATGAAATAACATCAAAATCACGTATCACACCCCAATTCAAGCCTAATGAAACTAATGAACTTCCAACTTCTAAAACTAATGCTGAATTATATCGAATCAACTTCGATTGACCTCAAATTTTTCACACAGGTCATAAATGACACAACGAGCCTACTCCGACTTCGGAACCAAAATCCGAGCCCGGTATCAACAAAGTGAACTCGGTCAAACTTCTCAACCTTCCAAACCTTCAACTTTCTATCTTTTTCCAAAAAGTTTAAAACCAACCTACGTACCTCCAAATCAGTATCATGACATATTTCTAAGCCCAAAATCACCACAAAACTATTGGAACCATCAAGACTCTATTCCGAAGTCGTCTACATAAAAGTCAAACTCCAGTCAACTCTAGTAACTTAAGCCTCCAACCTTGGAACTAAGTGTCCTATTTCACTCCGAATCATCTCCGGAATCAAATCAACTACCCCGAAAAATCACATAACCACAAAAGAACATAGAAGAAGCAATAAATGGGGGAACAGGGCTACAATACTGAAAACGACCGACTGGTCATTACATTCTCCCCCTCTTAAACAAACGTTCATCCTCGAACGGGTTTTGAATCATACCTGGAGTTTCAAATAGGTGCAGAAAGCTGCTCCGCTCGGTCTCCCAAGTGGCCTCCTCGATTGGCTGGCCTCTCCAATGAACTTTTGCTAAAGCTATATTCTTTGATCTTAACTTTCGAACCTGCCGATCCAAAATGGACACCGGCTCCACAGTATAAGCCAAATACCTTTGTAACTGAACCGTGTTGAAATCCAAAATATGTGACGGATCACTATAATACTTCCGAAGCATAGAAACATGAAACACTAGGTGAACACCCGATAGACTAGGTGGTAATTCAAGCTTGTAGGCCACCTCTCCAATCCTCTCAAGCACCTCAAAAAGGCCAATATACTGAGGGCTTAACTTGCCCTTCTTCTCGAACCTCATCACACCCTTCATGGGCGAAAGTATAAGCAATACCTTCTCTCCCACCATATATGCAATATCACGAACCTTCCGATCAGCGTAACTCTTTAGTCTAGACTGTGCTGTACGAAGTCGATCCTGAATCAACTTGACTTTCTCCAAGGCATCCCGAACCAGATCAGTACCTAACAGCTTAGCCTCCCTCGGCTCAAATCAACCAACTGGAGATCAACACCGCCTCCCATATAAGGCCTCATAAGGAGCCATATGAATGCTTGATTGGTAGCTATTGTTGTAGGCAAACTCTGCAAGTGGTAGAAACCGATCCCAAGAACCCCCAAAATCCATAACACAAGTGCGTAGCATATCCTCCAAGTTCTAAATGGTGCGCTCGGATTGTCTGTCTGTCTGGTGGTGGAATGAATATACTCAACACAACCAGTGTGCCCAACTCTCGCTGCACTTCCCTCTAAAATTACGATTTGAACTGCGTGCCTGGTCATAAATAATAGACACCGGCGCACCGTGAAGGCGAACAATCACACGGATATAGATCTCAGCCAGCCGCTCTGAAGGATAGGTAGTCAACACCGAAATAAAATGTGTGGACTTAGTTAATCGGTCTACAATCACCCAAACAATATCAAATTTCTTCAAAGTACGTAGGAGCCCAATAACGAAGTCCATGGTAACACGCTCCTAATTCCTCTAGGGAATTCAAGTCTCTGAAGCAAATCTCCCAGCCTTTGATGCGCATAGTTCACCTGCTAATAGTTCAAGCGCTGAGCCACATACTCTACTATATCTTTCTTCATTCTTCTCCACTAATAGTGTTGCCTCATGTCTTGATGCATCTTGGCGGCACCCAACTGAATAGAATACCGCAAACAGTGGGCCTCCTCAAGAATCAACTCACGCAACCCATCCACATTGGGCACACAAATCCGACCCTGCATCCACAACACCCCATCATCTCCAATAAAAACCTCATTAGCATCACCGTGCTGCACCATGTCCTTAAGGATAAGCAAATGGGGGTCGTCATACTAACACTCTCTAATGCGCTCATACAAAAAAGACCGAGACACCATGCAATATCGAACCTGATAGGCTCTAAAACATTTAACCTCACAAACTGATTTGCCAAAGCCTGAACATCTAATGCTAGCGGTCTCTCACCAACTAGCATACATATAAGGCTACCTATACTCACAGCCTTTCAACTCAAGGCATTGACCACCCACATTGGCCTTCATAGGATGATACAAAATGGTGATATCATAGTCTTTTAACAGGCCCAACCACCTCTGCTGCCTCAAGTTTTGATTCTTTTGCTTAAAAAAGTGCTGCAGACTCTAATGATCTATGAATACCTTGCAAGACACGTTGTAGAGATAGTGCCTCCAAATCTTCAGTGCGTGAACAATAGCTGCTAACTCATAATTATGAAATTCTTCTCATGGGGGTTCAACTGGCTCAAAGCATAGGCAATTACCCTAACCTTCTGCATCAAGACACACCCAATACCAATCCGAAAAGCATTACAATAATCCATATATAAACCCAATGCTGAAGGCAAACTAGAAATGGAGCCGTGGTCAAGGCAGTCTTGAGATTCTAAAAGCACTCCTCATACTCGTCAGACCATCTGAATGGGGCACCCTTATGGGTAAATCTAGTCAAAGCTGCTGAAATAGACGAGAAACCCTCCATAAAACGGTGATAATATCCTACCAAGTCAAGAAAACTTTGAATCTCAGTAGCTGAAGACGGCTTGGGCCAACTCTGAACTGCTTTTATATTCTTCGGATCCATCTTGATCCCCTCACTAGAAACCACATGCCCTAAGAACGCCACAAAATCATGCCAAAACTCACACTTGGAGAAATTAGCATATAGCTTATTCTCTCTACGTCTGGAGTACAATCCCCAAATGCTGTTCGTGATCATCCTGGCTGTGTGAGTACACCAATATATCATCAATGAATACTATGACAAAAGAATCAATATATGGATGGAATACACTATTCATCAGATGCATAAATACTGTTGGGGCATTGGTCAGCCTAAAAGACATCACAAGAAACTCGTAGTGACCATAGCAGGTCCTGAATGCCGTCTTCAAAATATCAGAATCCTGAATCTTTAACTGGTGAAACCCAGACCTCAAATCAATCTTAGAGAACACTCTAGCACCCTGAAGCTGGTCAAAAGTTATCAATGCGCGGTAGTGGGTACTTGTTCTTAATTGTAACTTTGTTCAACCGCCTGTAATCAGTGCACATCCGTATTGTACTATCCTTCTTCTTCTTCTTCTTCTTCTTCTTCTTCTTCTTCTTCTTCTTCTTCTTCTTCTTCTTCTTCTTCTTCTTCTTCTTCTTCTTCTTCTTCTTCACAAATAGAACTGGTGTACCCAAAGGCGACACACTAGACCTAGTGAATCCCTTATCAAGTAGCTCCTGAAGCTGTTCTTTCAATTCCTTTAACTCCGCTGGTTCCATATGATACAGAGGAATAGAGATGGCCTGAGTGCCCAGTACCATATCAATACCAAAATCAATGTCCCTGTTGGGTGGCATGCCCGACTGCAGGAAACACATCCAGAAAGTCTCTCATTATCAGAACGGACTCAATGGTAGGAGTATCAACACTAACATCCGTCACAAAGTCCAAATATGCCAAACATCCCTTATCAACCATATATTAAATGTTTAAGTATGAAATCAGTCTACTAGGAGCATAATCCAGGGAACCTCTCCACTCGATCATAGCATCGCCAACGTCATTATCTTAGCGTGACAGTCCATAATAGCATGACATGGTGACAACCAATCCATGCCTAAAATCACATCAAAATAAACCGAACTAAGCAGTAAAAGATCATCTCTCATCTCCAAGCTCTCAATAGTCACCACACACGACCGATACACACGGTCCACAGTAATAGAATCACCCACCGGTCTAGATACATGAACATGCATAGCTAAGGAATCACGAGGCATATCCAAATAATGAGCAAAGTTTGATGATACATAGGAATAAGTGGAACCAGAGTCAGATAATATAGAAGCATTAATGTGGCACACTAAAACAATACCTGTGATCAGTGCATCTGAAGCAATTACCTCTGGCCTGGAGGGAAAAGCATAGCATCGAGCTTGATCACCACCTGATCGACTTCCCCCTCTAGGGAGAACTCGAACTGCTTGACTCCCACCCCGAGCTGGCTGAGCGGGTGGTGAAGTAACTGGTGCGGAAGTTATAGCCTGACCTCTCTGTTGAATTGGACCTCCCATAAGATAGGGGCAATACCTCCTCACATTCCCCAACTCTCCACACTCGTAGAAACCTCAATCTACAAATGGCAGCGGGGCCTGAACCGGACCCCAACCAGAATAGCCACTAGAAAAACCTGGTGTTGATGAATCCTAATATGATGGAGCACAGGATAAACTTTGAGCTGGGAGGGAACCGAAAGATGAATGAATCGGACGAGCACTATACGAACCATGACTAGCTGATGCACCACGATAAAGTGGACAAGCCATATGAGAGGGCCTATAAGGACGACCACTACTGTAATGGGACTGTCCTCCAGATGAGGCACTACTGAAACATGCGAACTACGAGGCCTTTTTGCCTCCCGCTCAACACTCCTGACTGTGAAACAACTCTAAGCGTCTAGAAATATTGACCACTTGGTCAAACCCAACACCCATCACAACCTCCCGAGCCATAATGAAGCGTAATCCATACTTGAGGCCATCAATGAACCTCCTAATCTTCTCCCTCTAAGTGGGAACCACCCATACCGCGTGACGAGCCACACTGCAAACCTAATCTCATACTGAGTCATGATCATACCCTCCTAACGTAGCTGCTCAAACTTCCTACGTAACTCCTCTCGCAAGTCTATGGGACAAACTTCTCTAAGAAGAGAACCGAGAACTCATGCCATTTAAGCGGCTGAGCATTGGCTGGCCTACCCAACTCATAAGCCTACCACCATCTTTAAGCTTCCCCTGTCAGCTGAAAAGTAGTAAAATGAAACTCCACTGGTCTCCAAAAGACCTACTGCCGAAGGATCTGATGACACCTGTCTATAAAATCCTGAGCATCCTCTGACCCTGACCCACTGAACTCTGGAGGCTTAAGGCTCCCAAACCGCTCTAGTCTCTTCTGCTCCTTATCACTCATGGGTGGGCTAACTTCAACCCCAGTAGCAGCAACCGACTAGACTGGTAGTAACCCCGATGTCTGGAGTCCCTGAGCTAACTGCTCTGGAGCATGGACAGCGGGAGTCTGAGCACCTCCCCTGGCCTGTAAAGCGGTTGGTGCAGTCGGAACCGAAATTGACTGAGCAAGGCTCGTGCATACTGTCAAAATCTAGACCAAAGCCTCCTGAAGGCTGGGAAGCACAATGGGTACTATTGGTGTTGACGGCTAATTTTGACACTCTTTCTAAAAAGTTAATTTATTTATACTTATTGATTTTTAATAAAAATGTTAAAGATATCGTCTAATTAATAATACCTATTTTTAGTAATTAATGGTATTAATTGGTAATTTAGTAATTATATGATTATAAACGTACACTCTTTACTATTTTACCATTTTTTTAAAATTATTAAAATAATTTCCATATTCATCACATAGGTATATAATTAATTTAAGAAAGTTATTTCTCAATTTTAGGTAACATAATCTATTATTTCAAAATAGATCCGAAATTAGTATAGTAATAGGAAAATAGGATATTCTAGTAAACTAATTAATTAATTATAGAAATTCGTAGTGTATTTGATTATTATAATTTCTATTTTATTTTATTGTAATTATTTAAATTTAATTAAACTAATTTTTAAAGGGATAAAAACCAAATGACTACATTTGTAATTGTGTAATTAAACACAAAATGGTTATTCTTTAAATTGAAAACAACCCAAATAACAAGCCCAAATCAAAAATCTGACCCAGTCCAAACATCCCTCTCTTTCCAATATGGCAATCCGTGTCACCTAAACCAATCAAAACTCAGCATGTCACCTCTTCATATCACACACAAGAAACACAGTGGATATAAGCCGTCTATTCCTCAGATCAACAGCTCACAATTTATCTTTGTTTTCTCTTTAATTTAAACACCCATCAGATTTAATCATAGCTGTTGGATTACAAGAATCCAACGATTTTCCCCAATTCTCGAATTATCAGGACCATTGATCAGTAGATCCAACGGCCCAGATCCCATCTCCTTATCTTAACCTAGAGACAACCCCAACTATCCCCAAAACCCTAACTCATTTTTCACACGACTCGGCCTCCCCCTTTCCCCTTCCTCTCTCATTTCTCTCAACACACCAGACCCATTAGTCAAAGAACCTTGCACAAATTAGTGCAAGGTCATGAATCATGACCAGAAATCATCCCCTTTGTCTTCATTACCCACGATTTTCGCTGAATTTTTGCCCATTTTGTCTTTGAGATTCAAACTCCCCAAATTAGAAAACCTTAGCATATAAACGAAACATCAAATCTCCATATTTTTCTTGTGCTATGTTAAATCGAAGCATGCATGGAGCTTCTCCAGAGTCTCATGATGAAGATTCTATACCTAGAGGTCAAACGCAGTGACCTCTAGGTTTATGAGATTTGTCCGATAAGTTTGCCTCCAACGGTCAACTTCCCTCTTCCCAGGTAAAATCCCTACTGATTTCCCCCCGTTCTTTCTGATTTTACCTGATTATGCTCACATCACCACCCCTCCGTCATCTTCCATTACCAATTTGAATTCTGTTGAACCCTAGAGGAATTTTAATGCCTCTATAAATAGGGTCTTTAATTCTCTCATCTAACAACAAGATACATACGAAAATCGCCTAACAAAACAGAGAAACATCGATTTAGTCTTGAGTAGTAAAAAACCAAACTAGGGTTCCTAACTAGTTTTGATTTCCTTTCCAGATTATGTGGTTCACATTGGTTAGATTTTGAGCTCCTGATTCTCAACGACTAACAAATATTCTTGTTTGGTTTGCTGCTTAAAAGAAGGTAAGTGCACTTGATCTTTTTCTCTTTCTTTTAATTGCTAAAACCATGTCTACTTTGTTACCCTTTGCTGGCTATTTCAGCTTATAATGCTTCGTTGCTAGTTTACAATTGGTTACCTCTGTTCATGACGTGTTCTTAGTCAACTATTATACCCAAGCATTATATGATTCAAGTAGATACAAATCGTTTATTGTGTGATTATTACACTTCTATAAATTAAGTAATCTATATGATCAAACTTCTATAATTGACTAAAGAATCTTGATGATTCCTTACACTTGTTTTGATTGTTCTATTATGGCTTTCATATGCACCTTATTGATTCTGTCTTAGTGTTATCTGTTGACCTATACTTGAAGTTATTTATTTAATAAAACAAACTAAAGAATGGTCATGAACAACTTCGGTTAAGTATAGAGCTGTCACTTTAACTTAAGCATGGCAGTTTGAAATGCTTGAGTTGCTTTCCTTCCTTAGTGTGTTCTTCTGTGACTTTGTGACTCTAGAGAAATCAATGTGAGAGTCTTTTGCCAGCCCCCGTAATTGTTTGATCACATCTGTGAGTTTCATTGCATGAGATAATGCCTTAAGGCAACTGGAATGAGTTCTAATGAATCTCTCTATTTAAGTGTTGTCTGCTATCATCTACTTGGCTTAAGCCATGTCAAGAAACCTGACTGAAGTTACATCTATTATGGCTGAATACCATATGTTAAATTAGGTATTTCTAAGTTTTATTATGATAGACTAGCTTAAATGAATATGAATCTCTAAGAATAAATATAGAGTTTCCATTCCTAGTTTGGGTATATCATACTCAATTATTTGAATGATTTCTTTCTAATATGCTTCTGTGATTCATTAAACCTCATGGCTGTGTAATCGTGTCTTGATCTTACCCTGTAAATACACCTAAAATTAATTGGACCCCCGTACTTACACTTTATGTACCTAGCTGCTCCATATGTAGTGTAAGTTATAGAGCCTGATTAAGATACCTCTTGGTGTTTAAGGTCATCTATTGTGTTGAAATGTTAGACTGAGTTCTATCATGACTAAATCTTACACTTAACCTATACGATAGACTTCTAACGCTATGCTTTTCAATGTCTTTCCCTGAAACTTGTACATAGTAACACTGTTGGTTTGACTCAACCAAGTTTATGATCCTATGTATTCTCTTTTTTTTATCTTGAGTATTCTATACTATCAGGTTCTTAAATAACACTCACTACCCCTCATGAATTATGTATGCTCTTCTATCATCTCTGAAATGAGTAAGGCCTGAGCTATGAACGTAGAAATGAACTATCCACTACTACTTGTTTATAGTGATATGCTTTAACCCTTAGTGAGATCAGCATAAATATGGAGTTAAGAGCTTTAGAAAAAGAATCATGCCACGAGTGATCTGTTTACTTACATCTCTGTCAACACCCCTTAAGGATTCAATTGAAGATGTTAATTAGAACAATTAATAGAAGTTTGAAACTTAGTCTAGGGATACATTCTTAAACATAGGCTGTTAAGATAATGAGATCTTGGCTTGAAATTCCTGAACTATGTATCCACCTATTCTTAAGTTATGTGATCTAGCTATTTGGGTTTGTAAGATGTTCTGCCAATGCTTTTTATCCTTACATGTGCCTGCAGCCGACTTCCTTCACTACTTTTCAGCCTTTTGAAGAATATGGCAATGTATTGCATGCTTGTATGAAAACCATGATCTCTTTGATGTTACCTATAAGTGTTCTGGACACTTATTTGCAAGAATTATATCTTTCCTTGTGTGTGGTCATTACTGTGGTATTGGGGTTTACATTGAGTGCCTCATTAGCACTCAAACCTGTAGGGGAGAGCAAGTGTGGGTAGTTAAGGGTATTTAGGAGAAGAATTTAGTTCTTGGTTGAAATATTCTCCCTAACACAAGCATTGCTTGGGGTTCTTGAGGCCCTTGTAAACTTTGAAGTACCATGGACCCAAAGGATATCTTGGCTATGAACGGAGTTTTACCCTAAGCCCTTAATCTATTGACATTTTCTAATCTCTTTAGGTTTAGTGTTCAATAGAAAGAAAGGCTTTCATTGTAAATTGCCTTACTCTGTGTGACTTCACATCAATTTGCATTCTTAGCTATTGATAATTGTTACAATTTTATCTTCGGCCTATATTAATATTGCTTGTGTTTAAATGCTGAATCGAGTAATGTATCTAATGAACTTTTTTTTTTCTCATACTAGAGATAGTTGCCTTTTTTCAATTTCATCAACCTTGTTTTTTATTCTCTTTTTGGCATTTTCTTTTTGTTCTTTCTTTTCTTGCCGTCTCTTTCATAGAGATCATTTCTTCTCTCTTTTTGGTGCCTTGATACCTTTTTTAGATTCCTCAACTTTTCCCCCCAAACTTATACCTCCAGCCACTTATTTCATAAGAGTGTTAAGGAAGGTCCGGGTGCCAAGAGAGGATTGCAAAAAAAAAATGGGTAAAGGCTTGTATCATGGTTATCAATAAAGAAAGGCTAAAGGCTCGAAGGGGTTGATTAGGGATAACAAGCATTAGGTGGCAATAGAAAGCTTAAACGGATCAAGGAAAGCCTACAATCATCTTCCAAACCAAGGAAACCTAGAATTTTGCCTTGAAATACATTCGAGGCAAGTTCTAGACCATTCACACCAATACTTGGACTAGCAACAAAAATCACCTCATCTCTCATGCAACTAGACCGTAAAATAGGATAGAGTCTAAAGCCTACAACTATCACAATCAATGGTCCAATCAACCACTCAATGATTATCAAAGTCAACTCAAGAGTCTCAAAGTCACTAACTAGAGCTATTTTTCTTATACAAACCATTTTTCAAACCATAAGCACGCAGTTAAGTGTGTTGGTGCCAAATGAAGCAGGAATAACTCTTTTAGATAATGACTTGATTAGGGATTTTATTCATTAAAACTACTATTATTATTATTATTATCTAAACACAAAAACAGACTCATTCCTTTAAGAAAGTTCGCACCATCCATCCTTGGGAAGAGTCACCCGGTTCACACAAAAGACTACCTTTGGAAAGAACCGTGGCATTAAGAAAATTAAAGGCTTATTAACTACACTACTACGAAAAACATATAGCTACTAACATAAACAAAAATCAAAGTATACAAATAAAGAGGCTAATAAAAGCAATAACTAACTAAAGATAGATAATATAAAAGAAACAGAATCATCCAATTATTACAATCCAAGTGTATCCAAATGTGTCAAATGTATAATCAAATAAACTCCACCCCTTCCAGCCCTCCCCTCCCCCAAATAAAATTAAGCATTGTCCCTAATGCTTAAAAAAAATAAGAGTAAAAGAGAGCGCGAAGAAACTTCCTAAGCACCTTGGACATTAGAGTGTCCCCAGCATCATCAATCTTTATTGGCTCAGCCAACTAAATATCATCATTATATCTGGGGGTGGCGGTAGTGGTGAACATCACACGCACTGTGTCAGCAGTGTTGGCGGCAAGGCATGGCTCCTCAGACTGGCCAGCTGGAGCATCCTGTGTAGATGGATCTGGGCGGTCTGGTCTAGGTCAAGCAGCATATCAAAGGGCAAATCCCCACTTGTAGCTAGCTAGGTCACCTCAGCACGAAGCTTATCTACTAACTTCTTGCTGGTTTGGGACTTCCGCATCTTCTTGACCTGCTTGGTCAAGCCCTCAATAACTGAATCATGCTGCACCAGAGTGTCCATAATCACCTTCTGGTTGTCCAGAATCTTGCCCAGCTTTTCATCAAGCTCAGTGGAATCCCGCGGTGCCTGTGTGGATGATGCCCTGCAACAGTATTGGAAATCTCAGATAGCTTTGAAGTAGCTGCCTGCATCCAGTTGTTGAGACTCGTCAATGTCTGGGAGACATGCAGAGCAGAAAGTGGCATGTAGGCATGGGCACCAGCCTCAGAACCGGAGTAGAGACTCCCCTAGGAGCTGTGGAAAGAGCTGTAGAAGGAGCGGTAGATGGCGGCTTAGGCATAACATCTGTTGCACTGGTAGAGGGCTCAAATGATATATATGAAATATCAGCTATATCAGAAACCACAACTATCGGATCATTAGACTGGCCGGCAATAGTAGAAGGCTGATCACTCTTCTTTGGGTTGCTCGGATCCTGCAGCTTGTACCACTCAAACGGCCCTTTAGGCTTTACCTTTGTATCAAATGGCCTAGGCTCTACCTTTGTATCTTTAAGTACTCTATAATAGTGTTGGGGTAAGGGTAAGCGGTGTTGCTTTGCTGTGCCACCAGAGAAATGTTGGCCAAAATCGGGGCACCCACATTAATTGTGTACCTTGTAATGATAGAAGCCACAGAAATAACACGAGGAACAGGCAGGTTATTCTCATTCTAGCATGGGTCAACTCTGCTACACACAAAGGTTTGCCAACCTTTTGCCTCGAAACTCAATGTGCTCCGAAGAATAGGTACCCCAACAGTAATCCATAGTGGAGGTGGTCTCGATGCCAAGATCTCAGCAAGCGATGGTCGGGCCTCTTCTTTGAAGGCCAACTTCTCTAATTATTACTTTGGCTCCAGTCCTCAAATCCCAGGTACGCGTTCAGAGTGTGCTAATCAAATTTCATATTGAGGTTGCGTACTTTGGTCACCTTTATCCTTTGCGAATATGTGAAGTGTTGGCATAAAATTCACGGACAAGGTGCTCCTTGACATCCACTACCTTCTTAGTAAATAGCATCCATCCCTTTCTCTTTGTGAATTTCTCTAGAACTGCGAGATTGTATCTATCAATATCTTTCAACACAAATTTCTGCTCGTGAGTTAACGACCTCAACGTCCGCCACATCCGCAGTCAGTAAAATCCCACAAGCTCATAAATCTATCCTCCCACGCTTCTTTCTTCTTTGTCCGGTCAACACTAGTGGACATACCTTCTCCCCCTATCCTATCATTAGGAATATCAGCAAAACCAAACCCTTGAGAGCAGCCTCGAAAGCCTAGCTAGCACTTTTCGAACCCTCGGAAGTACTGTGAGATGATGAAGGAACATCTAGAGGCTCAGATCGCCCCTGTGGCCAGGAATGCTCAGCTGTGTGCTCCTCCAGAATAGATACTTAGTTTCCCTCGGAGGCTTCCCTAGATGGGGCATAAAAACTAGACTCTGAGAGGTCTGCGCCCCTCCCTCTTCCTGTTGTAGCTTTCTTCTGAATAGTCTTTGGCACACTTAGGTGCAAGGCACCTCTGCCTCGGCCCCTTGAAGACTCTCTTCTTCCTTTGGCGAATTCGCCGCATTCACGTGATCGAACCATTGTCTGTATCAACACAAAGAGGATTGTTAGTTAAAAATCATAATTCAACACAGTTAAGACTCAATTAAGCGAGGGAGAACAAGTTAGACACAATGGGGTTACACAGGAATGAACATGCTATAGGATTAGGGAAGTGCGGTTTGCAGTTTTTCATGTACGGTCGCACTTCTGACAAAAAACATCAGAGGCTCAGACACCCTTCTCTGAATGACAGTGCGACGGCCATGTGCGGGCGCAAATTTCATCTGTGGTTTGCGAAACTAAAAGTGTGGTCCGCACATTTTCCTTCTACCAGTCACCAAATCAACCAACTGCCGACCGTACAAATTCAAGTGCGAATGCATATTTAAAAATTAAACGAACAAGTCTTTCTTTTCACCTAAATTTTGCAAATACTAGTTCAAATCAAATTGACAACATGGTATGCATGTATGATTCAACTAACCCAACCCACTCTAGCATGTATTAACAACTACTAAGTACAGATTTACCCCACATGGACACATGTATGAAATATAATAACAGATGGTCTAAAAAGAAGCTAAAAATTAAAAAATCAATATAACACAGAGATTAATATGAAGTGAAACATTCCTGATGATGTGAGTGTGCAAGATCTTGTGAGTGCAGATGGGTGTGTGTGTTTGACAGTAAAAAGTCCTCAAATAACTTATAGAGTAATAGTGGTTCTCTGGAGAGTGAAAAGTGTAAAATGAAGGCAAAAATCCTTTTTATACTTAGAGTGAATGAGAGGGTAAAAAGGTCGAGTGCGGCCGCACAATTTCAAGTGCAGTCCGCACTCCTTCATCTGGGCACCAGTTGTCCTCTTCTCTTGTGCGGTCCGCAATTTTAAGTGTGGCCGCACAATTCCTCTCGTGGTTGCATATTTGCCCCGCACTGACAGGGAAAACTTCAGAGACCTTGTCATTTGACATGTTGTCTAGCTTCATGAAGTGCGGTCTGCATGTGAATTTTATGGCCGCACAAGATCTTCTACGATGGCATAATGTTTCTGCGGCTGCATAATTAAAATGTGCGATCCGCATTTTCTTCTGCACTTGGAAATTTTGTTCACCCTACTTTCATGTAACACTCAACCTTGGAGAACACTTCAAATCAAGTTAAAACAACAAACAACATCTAACTACAAAAGAAAAAGGAAAAGAACTTGGGTTGCCTCCCAAGAAGTGCCTAATTTAAAGTTGCGCCACGACACAATGTCTAAGCATACTCAAGTGAAGTATCATGGTCTTAGCTGTTTAGTAAATGATCTCACTGAATCGGACCCATATGGCCTGATAGTGAGTATATTAGGTCAGAAACATGAAGATAATAATATAGAATCGTAGTTGAACGAACACCCAATGACTCAACTTACATAAATAATCGAGTACCAAATACTGTAATGTTGAGGAAATGGTAAGAACCATCGTGTGAGCGAAAACGGAAAGGGGATATCGAAGATTTTTCATGTGATATCAGATTAGGGATGGGGTTAGAATGAGGGCGGCTAAGGTTTTAGATAAAGGGGAGAGAATGAGAGGATTTAGGGACGGTTGTCTCAGGAAAATGGGCGTTAGGGTTTGGGAGAGTGTAATTAAAAATGGGAGAATGGTTCTGAGCCATTGATCATTTGAGTTCAACGGCAAGGATTAGAGGAGAAGCGGGGCGGGTCAAATGAACGGGTCACGTCCGGGTTGGGTTAATTGGGTCGTTTGGTTTGGGCCGCTGAAGAGTGAAAATGGAGTAGGTTAGTTTTTGGTTCGAAAATTAGCCCTATATTGGCTAAGAATTAAATACACGAAAATTATTTAAAATAATTTATAAAAAGTAATTTATAAATAATAAAATATGCTTGAAGTAAAATGATTAAAAATAATAGCTTAATATTATAAAAAATATAAAATGCTATTTTGGTGTAAATAATATAATTATGTATAGAATATAGGCTATTATTTCAAAATTGTGTAAATAACTCAAAGATACAAATGTGATAATATGAAATAAAGTAAAAATGTTATAAACCATATATGTGAGTATAAATAGTATATTTGGATGATTAGGTCATCACAAAATAATTTGAACGGATAATTGAAAATATATTTAAATAATTTAAATGCAAGAAAATCAATTTTAAAGCCTTAAAAATTATGAAAAATTACATAAAGTACTTGTATGACTCTTGTAAATTGGCGATGATGCAGGAATGATATTTTGAAAGTATATAGGATATTGATAAAAATATGAGGGCGAAATTGAGTATCAACAACTGTATCACTAGTGGGGAGATGGCTAACATGGTAGGGCATGTATTGAAGAGTCACAAGATTACTTTCCATGAAGACGAGCTACCGCCAGAAGGGGAGAGTCATAACAAAGCATTGCACATCACTGTGCAATATGAAGACAAGTTCATTGCTAGGGTTCTGATAGATGGCGTTCGAGCCTGAACATATGCCCCCTGACTACTCCGAAAAGACTGGGTAAATGTCTGCGTGAGATACAGATGGGAAGAAAGAATGTGAAGGCGTTCGATGGATCTCAAAGAGCCACTATCAGAGAAATCGACCTTGATCTGCAGATGGGCCCGACCTGGTTCAATGTCGAATTCCAAGTGCTAGACATATCCGCCACCTACAACTTGTTATTAGGACGACCATGGATACACGCAGCTAGGGCAATTGCTTTTACTCTACACCAGGTTGTGAAGTTAGAATGGAATCATCAAGAGGTGATTATTCACGGAGATGGAAGTAACCCCATCTAGACCAACCAGACTGTGCCAGTTATCGAGAACAGGAGGAAATTGGGAGGAGAAATAAACCACCACATTGAGCGAGTAAACACAATTGAGAAAGGCCGATTAGCAATAAAATAGAAAGCATATTGATGTGGTTGGGGTATGAACCAGGAAAAAGACTAGGTCCAAAACTTCGCGGAACCGATACGACCACAGTATCACGGCACAACCTTTGGTCTTAGGTATGAATATACCGTGCAAGAATATCAGGATTGGATACTACCGTGGCGTGCTGTTTACTATCCATTAGAACAACGCATAACACTACTACACCAGACGTTCCGCCAGACTGATGTGATTTGGGGATCCGAGGAAGACGAGGTTTTGACCGGTATGAGGAAGTTGTTTCTGGACGAGGAAGCAATGGACTGCAGTGCAATTTTAGAGGAGGAGGCAGAGGAAGACCTTACCATTCAGACAGTGGAAGAAGGAGCTGTTCTCAAGAATTGGACTGCTGCACTATCCCGGGCTCGCCGGGCACCTAGGTAGCCTTGGTAGAATTAGCATGATTTAATTTAATTTTTTTTTGGGCATTTAAGACATTTTTAGTATTTTGTTTTGAAATAATTACTCGAGACATCGAGTCGTACTTGTTGAAAAATTTAAGTTTTATTAATGCATTATTGCTTTTTGTTTATTTATTATTATCTTTCTACATTCTTTTTTAGCGTAATTATTACATATCATGATGACCTACAACTGTGACATGTAATGAGACAACGCAGCATAAGGAAAGTGATTCGGAAGATGATATAATTCCTAGGAAATTGTCAAAGAGGTAGATAATTTTGAGAACAAACCAAAGTCCAATTTGGAAGAAACTGAGGCAGTTAACTTAGGGGATTCTGAAACAGTCAAAGAAACTCGCATAAGCATTCATCTATTGCCGTCAGAGAAGGAAGAGTATATCAGGTTTCTAAAGGAATATGAGGATATTTTCGCATGGTCCTACGATGATATGACTGGGTTAAGCACATCCATAGTAGCTCACAAGCTACCTACCAACCCCATGTGTCCGCCGGTAAACAGAAGCTCAAGAAATTTAAGCTAGAAATGAGTCTGAAGATAAAGGAAGAGGTTACCAAGCAAATCAAAGCCAAGGTCCTCCGAGTGGTCGAGTACCCAACCTAGCTAGCCAACATTGTGCCGGTTCCAAAGAAGGATAGGAAAATCAGAGTGTGCATTGACTATCGAGATCTGAATAGAGCAAGTCCTAAGGATGATTTTCGTTTCCCAACATACACATACTGATCAACAACTGCGCCAAGCATGAACTCCAATCCTTTGTGGATTACTTCACAGGATACCACCAAATTTAGATAGAAGAAGAGAATGCCGAAAAGATAGCCTTCATCACGCCATGCGGGATATATTGTTACAAAATAATGCCATTTGATTTGAAGAATGTTGGGGCTACCTACATAAGGGCCATGACTACTCTTTTCCACGATATGATACACAAGGAAATAGAGGTCTACGTGGATGACGTTATTATCAAATCTAAGAGAAGTTCGAATCACATAACAGACCCGAGGAAGTTTATCGATCGGCTTCAAAAGTACAATCTGAAGCTAAATTCTGCAAAATGTGCTTTCAGAGTCCCTGCTAGGAAGTTGCTGGGTTTCATCGTCAGTCGCTGTGGTATTGAGCTAGACCCATCAAAACTCAAAGTTATTCAGGACTTGCCACCACGAAAGAACAAGAAGGAAGTGATGAGTTTTCTGGGACACCTCAATTACATCAGCCGTTTTATAGCATAGTCGGTAGTGATATGTGAACCGATCTTCAAAATGCTGAGAAAAGATGCTGCGACAAGCTGGACCAAAGAATGTCAATAGGCTTTTGACAAAATCAAGGAGTACTTGTCTAAGTCATCCGTGCTGGCCCCACCAGAGCCAGGAAGACCTTTACTGCTGTACCTGTCCGTGTTGGATGGAGCCTTTGGTTGTGTCCTGGGGCAACATGATCAAACTGGGAGAAAAGAGCAGGCGCTATATTATTTGAGTAAAAAGTTCACACCATACGAAGCCCGGTACTCTTTTTTAGAACGCACCTATTGTGCTTTGACATGGATAGCCCAGAAGTTGAGACACTACTTCTGTGGATACACTATGTACCTCATATCCTGGATGGATCCATTGAAATATATCTTTCAGAAACCCATGCCTACAGATAAGTTAACAAAGTGGAAGATATTGCTAAGTGAGTTTGACATCATCTATGTGACTTAGAAGACGGTCAAGGGGCAAGCTTTGGCCGATCATATGGCAGAGAACCCCTAGACAGTGAATATGAACAATTAAAGACGTATTTTCCAAACGAGGAAGTGTCGTTTGTGGGGGAAGATATTGCTGAAACATATTATGGTTGGAGGATGTTTTTTGACAGAGTAGCAAACTCAAAGAAGTGCACATTGGAGCTGTTTTAGTATCAAAAATCAGTCAACATTATCCGGTATCCACGAAGCTCAGGTTCACATGCACCAACAATATGGCAGAATATGAGGCTTGCATATTAGGACTCAAAATGGCCATCGACATGAATGTTCGGGAGTTATTGTTAATCAGAGATTCAGATCTGTTGGTACACCAAGTACTTGGAGAATGGGCTACCAAGAACACTAAAATATTGTCATACTTGCATTGTGTACAAGATTTGATCAAGAGGTTCACAAAGATAGAATTCAAACACGTTCCGAGGATTCAGAACGAGTTCACAGATGCATTAGCTACCTTGTCTTCCATGATACAACATCCAGGCAAGAATTTCATTGATACTATCCCGATAGAGATTCGTAAGCAGCCGACTTATTGTGCTCATGTTGAAAAAGAGTTTGAAAGAAAGCGATGGTTTCATGATATCAACAAGTACATGGAGAAAGGAGAATACCCAGAAAATACTACACACACTTAGAAGCGTCGCTTCAAAGATTGGCCAACCACTTCTTTCAGAGCGGAGGAATTCTGTATAGAAGGACTCCTAATTTGGGATTGCTATAATGTGTTGATTCCAGGGAGGCATCTAGATTGCTAAAAAAAAAACACGCCGGAACCTACAGACCTCACATGAACGGGTTCATTCTGGCCAAGAAGATATTAAGGGCAGGGTATTTCTGGATGACTATTGAGTCAGATTGCATCAAATACGTACAAAAGTGTCACTAATGCCAGGTACATGCTAATATGATATGGGTGCCAACCAACGAACTCAACGCAATGAGTTCACCCTGGCCTTTCTCTGCCTGGGGCATGGATTTCATCGGACCAATTAAACTCGCTGCCTCAAACGGACACAAGTTCATTTTGGTGGCTATAGATTGCTTCACAAAATGGGTCGAAGCCGCTTCCTATAAAGCGATAACTAAAAAGGTTGTAGCAGATTTCGTTCGAGATCGCATTGTTTGTTGATTTTGAGTACCTGAGTCAATCATTACCAACAATTCCACCAATCTCAACAGTGATATGATGAAAGCCATGTGCGAAACATTCAAGATCAAGCACCAAAATTCTACAGCATACAGGCCGCAGATGAATAGAGTCGTGGAAGCCGCCAACAAGAACATCAAAAAGATATTAAGAAAGATGGTAGTCAACTACAAGTAATGGCATGAGAAGCTACCATTTGCTTTGCTCGGGTACCGCACAACAGTTCGTACGTCAACTGGGGCAACCTCTATCTACTGGTCTACTGTACAAAAGCTGTTATACCTACCGAGGTGGATATTACTTCCCTAAGAATCATACGTGAGGCCAAGTTCAGCGATATGGAATGGATATGGAGCCGGTATGAGCAACTAGCTCTCATTGACGGTAAAACGATGAACGTAGTGTGTCATCGTCAACTCTACCAAAATAGAATGGCAAGGGTCTTCAACAAAAAGGTTAGATCAAGGCAATTCACATTGGGGCAATTGGTGTTGAAACGGATATTCCCGCATCAGGACAATGCAAAAGGGAAATTCTTGCCTAACTGACAAGGCCCATACATGGTTCACCGAGTATTGACAGGAGGAGTGCTTATACTTGCAGAGATGGATGGAGAAACATGGCCAAAACTTATCAATTCGGATGCGATCAAGAGATATTATGTTTGAGATTATGTTTGCAATTTCTTTTGATGTAACCTAAACTACGCTTAACCTAATTCCTATTTAAGAGGGGATACGCAGGCAGCACTGTGGGTTCGGTCACATCATAATAAAATCTTCATTCCCCTCTACGGTCAGGAACTGGGGCAAGTACTCGAGTTTTGTCAATCTCATTATGTCAAAGATTGCCAAGAGGTGCATTTCCGGAAGTATGTATTTAAACTACGGTAGATTTGAGGAGGGTCCCCAAAATTCCAAGCTGAGAAGGTTACAATGTCTAAAAATGTGTCACAATCTCCGATTCGACAAAATTATTTGTTTTAACATCATTACATATTTTGAACAGCTACATTTTTCACAAATGATTTATCACAAATACATATTTTTGAAAATTTCTTTTTGTGTAGTAGCCAGATGTTACCCAAGGTGACTCGAATAAGGCATCAATACAAGGAGCAAAGGCTTAATGAGGAATCAAAGGCACGGACCAACCTTTACCCCAAAACTCACAATTTTTCTTTTGATGCAGGCATAACAGATATGACAAGCATGTCCACAAATATATAACAAGACCACTAGCTTCATCGAATAATATTGCCTAGTACAAATGCGTCTAGCTAAGAATCACTTTCTTTCTCATATTTAATCTTCGCCTTTCTCTGCATGAGGCTATACACTGTCTCCATAATTGCATAGGGCTAAGCACGCCCTCATCATTGCATAAGGCTAAACACTGCCTTTCTCTGCATAGGGCTAAGCACCTGCCCTCATTCTTTGCATAGGGCTAAGCACTGCCCTCATCATTGCATAAGTCTAAGCACTGCCCTTATTAATTGCATGAGGCTAAGCATTGCCTCCATTATTGCATAAGGCTAAATGCCGCCTTTCCTTGCATGAGACTAAGCACTGTCTCCATCACATCGCATGAGGCTAAGCATTGCCTCCATTATTGCATAAGGCTAAACACCGCCTTTCCTTGCATGAGACTAAGCACTGTCTCCATAACATTGCATGAGGTTAAGCATTGCCTCCACTATTGCATAAGGCTAGACGCTATCTTTCCTTGCATGAAACTAAGTACTGTCTCCATTATATTGCATGAGGCTAAGCATTGCCTTCATTATTGCATAAGGCTAAGCACTTCCTCCACTATTGCATAAGGCTCAATGATGCCTTTCTTTGCTAAAATATTGTCATACTTGCATTGTACCCATTCCCTCTATCAAACAATCGATATCACCGCGTCTTTTCATTTCATGGGCTGAACATCGCCATGCGTCATAGTATGAAGGCATCATCCTCATAGCCGAATTCTCAAAATTGCATATCATTATTCAAAGGCATCATAGTCTAGAGGCACCATCCTCATAGATCGAGGACACCATTTCATGGCCTGCAAATCCCTTATCATATGCTTCATGACCCAGGACGTGATGGTCTGAGGACATCATCCTCATCATCCAAAGACAACTCTCGTGATCCAAAGGGAATTTGCATCATGTTTAAATTTCCGCAATAACCCTACATATCTGCGTGCATTGTGTTTTAAGTTTTGCATGTAACTCGGGAGGTAAATGTCCTATAAACGGGAGCGATTCTCGCTCTGGTTTCTGTTCACAACGTTCACATCCTTTGATTATCTCAAACATAACCGATAATTAGAAATTGCTTGCTCTTTGTCCCGTAACCACCCCAACATTTATCTCGAATACCCATTCAAATTCGCAATCATAGCTCCACCAAAAATTACTTATGACACCATCCTATACAAAAGATCTTTCCTCGAAACATATAGCCATCCTTATAACAACTGCATCAGTTT
The DNA here is from genome assembly GCA_002018475.1 of Nicotiana obtusifolia. Classification (NCBI taxonomy): domain Eukaryota; kingdom Viridiplantae; phylum Streptophyta; class Magnoliopsida; order Solanales; family Solanaceae; genus Nicotiana; species Nicotiana obtusifolia. The sequence goes on along the minus strand of MCJB01049180.1, from coordinate 48,554 downwards.
CGTACGCCATTAGATCCAGAACTACACGCGGCTTGATTCCCGTAATGCCAGGGATATGCAAGCAACTCAAGAACCAGGGTTCGGCCCCCATTTTTTTTTCAAAAAACACATCATCCTCAATCATTTTGGAAAAAATTGGTCATCATTTTCTTTACCCGACAATTCTTTTATCACTCCCAAGTAAAGAGAGGCAGCTATTTGTCACGACCCCAATGTCTCCCCGCAGAATGTCGTGAAAGCACCTAGTCTCTAAGACTAGGTAAGCCTAACAAACATGCGGAAATAACTGAAACAATGATTTAAAATCTCAAAATCCAACAACTAATATAAGGAAATATCTCCACAGCTCCGTGTATATCGATAGCCCATAATACAAGTCACAAAATCTATGCCAATATCAAAGTCATCCCTATACAGCTGTATCTAGTAAAGAAGGAAAAATATAAAAATAGATAGAAGGTGACTCCGAGGCCTGCGGATGCGGGGAGGTGTACCTTGAAGTCTCCAAATGCAAACTCATCTCACTGGTGCGGGGACTGATAGGAAGTACCCGAATCTACACAATAAGATGTACAAAAGCGTAGCATGAGTACACCATAACGGTACCCAGTAAGTGCCAAGCTTAAGCTCGGTAGAGTAGTGACGAGGTCAGGTCAAGGCCCTACTGGAAATAATAAGAGACAAGATGAAAGATTTAACAATATAATAATAATGACAAGGACATGAAACAAGTAAGGAGTATACCAAAAGTTAGCTACACAAAATCAAGGCAAATAGCACATCACGGAAGGAAACCAGGATTTGACATGTTAAGGAAACAAAACAACCGAAGACAAGTACAACAAATAGAGAAAGATAAACAAGGGTCACTACTGAGGTACCGCCTCATTGTCCTAAATTACAAGAATGGCTCACAATATTTTCTTTTATCACCTCGGGAGCCTTTACATTTAGTTTTGAAAATCATTCTCTCAAAATAGCATCCCGAGTTTTAGCCTACCTTATCACACTGCATAACTTCTAGTAGTTTCCTGCTAGCCACGCGTATCAAACGCACCTTATCTCACCGCATGCGTTTCAACCCCAAAACCTTATACCACCGCATGCGTATCAATATCACAACGTATCATAAATTGTGCCTCAAGTGCACAATAACACAACTTGCCAGAGAAACCAAACAATAACAATATATTCACAGTAAAGAGCCCATGGCTCAACCACAATGCACACAAGAGTCTCAACAATAACAACCGGAATGAACAACTCAACAGAATGATATTTCACAATTTAACACTTTGCCTCAAGGTGTCACGGCCTTTATATTCCAATAACAATTTCAACAACAAAATATTCCATGATTCCACAACTTCAAGTAAAGAGTTCAACGATCAAATATTGTTTTCGGGATAAAAGAAACATTAACTTCAATTAAACATGTAGGGAAATTAGCATGTAAGAGAATAAGACAAGTAGACATGTGAAAATAGACTAGAAATGATGATTATAACATGTTAAGGTAACTCAATTAAAACATGAAAGGAATCTACATAGCTAAAAACCGGTAATTTCCACGTTTAGCCCGTGTACACACTCTTCACCTTACGTACACGACTTTCACATATCACAATTATCACAAACAACACGAATCCTAAGGGGTAATTCCCCCACATAAGGTTAGGCAAGTCACCTACCTCAAATCACGCTAAATCAGTCTACTAGTAGGCCTTTCCCTCAATTATCCAACTTTGAACGGCTCGAATTTAGCCAAAATAACTTCATACTATAAACTATAAACAATAGGAAATAATTCAGACAATGAAATCATGATCTTTGCAAAGAATTGAAAAGTCAACCCAGGCCCGTGCCTCGAATCCCAACCAAAATTACAAAATTCAAACACCCATTCGATAACGAGTTCAACTATACAAGAATTACTCAAATCCGACCTCAAATCGCCTTTCAAATCCTCAAATTTTAGCCTAAGATGTTTATACCTTCCCCCAATTTTCCAACTCAAACCACTAATTAAATGATGAAATTAACAATAGATTCATGTAAATTAACCAAAACCAATTTAGGATTCCTTACCAAAGTTTTCCTTGAAGAACCCTCGAAAAATCGCCTCCCACCGAGCTCTCTAAGTCCAAAAATGGATTATGAATCAAACCCTCGAATTTCTTATTTTTTCCCAGCGACTTCCGCTTCTGTGGCCTTTTTTTCCTTTTGCGGCACCGCACCTGTGGAAAACCCATCGCAGGTGCGGATTCCACTTGAGCTTAGGGGATTCTGCTTCTGCAGATGATGTCTCGCACCTGCGAGTGCGCTCCTGCGAAATACTCTCTGCTTCTGCGATGATCGGCCAAGCTTGTCCCCTTCTATATCTGCGACCACTTCTCCGCACCTGCAAGGAGACAGACCTACTCGAGTCCAAAAATCACATCAAACCACATCAATTCTATAAATCGCAACCCAAATTCAAGCCTATGAACTATGAACTTCCGAATTCCGAAATCAATGTCGATTCTTACAAAAACAACTCCGATTGACTTCAAATTTTGCACGCAAGTCACAAATGACATTACAGACCTATTCCAACTTTCGTAATCAGGATACGAAATTGATATCAATAAAGTGAACTCCCGGTCAAACTTTCCAAATATTCCAAACCTTAATTTTTCTAACTTTCGCAAATTCACGCCGAAACGGCCTACGGACCTTCAAATCCATATCCGGACATGCTCGTAAGTACAAAATAACCATACAAAGCTAATGGAACCATCAAAACTCCATTCCAGAGTCATCCTCACAAAAAGTCAAACTTCGATCAACTCTTTCAACTTAAGACTCCAACTTAGGGACTATGTGTCTCATTTCACTCTGAAACTCATCCGAAACAAAAACCAAACACCATCGGCAAATCACATAATCATGATACAATATAGAGGAGGCAATAAATAGGGGATCAGGGCTAACACACTCAAAACGACTGATCGGGTCGTTATATCCTCCCCCTCTTTAAACAAGTTCGTCCTCGAGTTAGTATACATACATACTTGAATTGGTGAAAAGATGAGGATAACGGCTATGCATATCATGCTCGGTCTCCCACGGCGCCTCCTCGGTTGGCTGAGCCCTCCACTGAACCTTCACTGAAGCAATGTTCTTCGCCCTTAACTTCCGAACCTGCCTGTCCAAAACGGCCACTGACTTTTCAACATAAGACAAATCTTTATCCAACTGGACTGAGCTGAAATCCAACACGTGAGTTGGATCACTGTGATAATTCTGGAGCATTGAAACATGGAATACTGGATGAAATACAGCTAGACTAGGTGGTAGTGTAAGCTTGTAGGCCACCTCTCCAATCCTCTCAAGAATCTCAAAAGGTCCGTTATACCTAGGGCTCAACTTGCCCTTTTTCCCGAACCTCATAACCCTTCATGGACGAAACCCGGAGCAAGACCCGCTCCCCAACCATGAATACAACGTCGCGAACCCTCCTATCCGCATAACTCTTCTGTCTAGATTGGGCTGTACGAAGTCGATCTTGAATCAATTTAACCCTTTCCAAAGAATCCTGAACCAAGTCTATACCCAATAGCCTAGCCTCACCTAGCTCAAACCAACCCACTAGAGACCGACACCGCCTCCCATACAAGGCCTCATACGGAGCCATCTGAATGCTCGACTGGTAGCTGTTCTTTTAGGCAAATTCCGCAAACGGCAAGAATTGATCCTAAGAACCCCCAAACTCCATCACAGAAGCACAAAGCATATCCTCCAATATCCGAATAGTGCGCTCGGATAGTCCGTCCGTTTGAGGGTGAAATGTTGTACTCAACTCAACCTGCGTGCCTAACTCATGTTGTACGGCCCTTCAGAACCGCGATGTAAACTGCGTACCCCAGTCAGAGATGATAGATACCGACACGCCATGAAGTCTGACAATCTTGCGAATATAAACCTGAGCCAACTGCTCTGAAGAATAAGTAGTCACCAATGGAATGAAATGGGCCGACTTGGTCAATCTATCCACAATCACCCAAACTGCATCGAACTTCCTCTGAGTCCATGGAGCCCAACAACAAAATCCATAGTAACTCGCTCCCATTTCCACTCTAGAATCTCTAGCCTCTGAAGCAATCCACCTGGCCGCTGATACTCATACTTTACCTACTGACAGTTTAGGCACCGAGCTACATATTCCACTATGTCCTTCTTCATCCTCCTCCACCAATAGTGCTGCTTCAAGTCTTGGTATATCTTGGCGGCACCCATATGAATGGAGTATCGCGAATTGTGAGCCTCTTGAAGAATCAGATCATGCAAACCATCTACATTGGGCACACATAGCCTGCCCTACTTTCGTAACACACTGTCATCCCCAATAGTGACCTCCTTGGCATCGCCGTGCTGAACCGTGTCCTTGAGGACAAGCAGATAGGGGTCGTTATACTGACGCTCTCTGTTACAATCATAAAGAGAAGACCGAGAAACCACACAAGCCAAAACTCGACTCGGCTCCAAAACATCCAATCTAACAAGCTTGTTGGCCAAGGCCTGAATATCACCAATGCTAGTGACAGTAGATATGATAAATTGCCCAAACTCTCCGCCTTACGACTCAAGGAATTGTCCACCATATTGGCCTTCTAGGGATGATATAGAATAGTGATATCATAGTACTTAAGCAACTCTAAACACCTCTGCTACCGCAAGTTAAGATCCTTCTGTTTGAACAGATGTTGTAGACTCCGGTGGTTGGTATAGACGTCACAAGGGACACTGTACAAATAGTGACGTCAAATCTTCAAGGCATGAACAATAGCTACTAAATCAAGGTCATGGACAATATAGTTCTTCTCATGCACCTTCAGCTGTCTAGACGCGTAGGCAATCACCTTGCCGTCCTGCATCAACACCGCGCCGAGACCAATACGCGACACATTATAATACACAGTATAAGACCCCGAACCCGTAAGCAACACCAACACTGGGGCTGTAGCCAAAGTGGTCTTGAGCTTTTGAAAGGTCTCCTCAAAATCCTTGGTCCACCTGAACGGAGCACCCTTCTGGGTCAATCTGGTCATAGGTGCAACGATAGATGAGAAACCCTCTACGAATCGATGGTAATACCCTGCCAAGCCAAGAAAACTCCGGATCTCAGTAGTTAAAGACGGTCTGGGCCAACTCTGCACTGCTTCAAACTTCTTCAGAACTATCTTGATCCCTTTACTCGACACTACATGACCAAAAATGCCACCGAATCAAGCCAGAATTCACACATTGAAAATTTTGTATACAACGTTTTTTTATTTCTCTCAAGGTCTGAAGCACAGTCCTCAAGTGCTGCTCATGATCCTCCTAGCTCCGAGAGTACACCAAAATGTCGTCAATAAACACAATGATGAATGAATTAAGATAATACACTGTTCATCAAGTGCATGAATGCTTTTGGGGTGTTGGTCAACCCAAATAACATCACAAGGAATTCGTAATGACCATACCGAGTCCTGAAGGCAGTCTTTGGGATATCTGGCTCCTAGATATTTAATCGATGATAGCCTGAATACAAGTCAATCTTGGAGAACACTATGGCAGCCTGTAGTTGATTAAATAGGTCATCAATGCGTGGCAGTAGATACTTGTTCTTCACTATATCCTTGTTCAACTGGCGATAATCAATCCACATGTGCATAGTACCATCCTTCTTCTTTGCAAACAAGACCGGAGCACCCTAAGGTGATACACTGGGTCGAATGGAACCCTTATGTAACTCCTATAACTGCTCCTTTAACTCTTTCAACTCTACCTGGGCCATACAATATGGTGCAATAGAAATGGGCTCAGTGTCCTGTAACAAATCAATACTAAAATCGATATCCGTGTCAGGTGGCATGCCCAAAAGAACCGCCAGAAATACATCTAGATAATCCCTCACTACAAGAACTGACTAAACGGTAGGAGTATCAACACTGACATCTCTCACATATGCTAGATATGCATCACATCCATTTTCAACCATCCGCTGTGCCTTAAGGAAAGACACCACCCTCCTAGGAACATAATCTAAAGTACCTCTCTACTCTAACCGCGGCAAACCTGGCATAGCCAATGTCACCGTCTTAGCATGACAATCAAGGATAGCATGATAGGTGACTACCAGTCCATGTCTAAGATAACATCAAAATCTACCATACTAAGCAACAATAGATCGGCTCTGGTCTCAAAACCACTAAGAAAAACTAAACACGACCGATACACATGATCAACAATAATGGAATCTCGCACAGGCATGGACACATAAATAGGAGAACTCAAAGAATCAGAGGATATACCCAAATACAGGCAAAATGGGACGATACATAGGAATAAGTGGAGCCTGGATCAAATAAGACTGATGCATCTCTATGACAAACTGGAATAATGCCTGTGATAACTGAGTCGGATGCAACCGCCTCTGCCCTAGCAGGAAGAGAATGATATCTGGCCTTGCCTCCCCCTCTAGGGTGACCTCTACCTACCCGACCTCCACCCGTGGCTGGCTGTGCAGGTGGAGTGGCAACTGGTGCGGCAACCACGGCCTGAGAAGCATGAGGGCCTGTGTAATACGTGGGGCCTGAGTACTCTGTGGAGATGAACCCCTTCTGAGTCTAGGCAGTCCCTCACCATATGACGAGTGTCACTACACTCAAAACAAGCCCTCAGAGGACGTGAAACTTTTCCTAACAGTTCGATAGCCTCCCGAAGATAAGTACAGATGTCTCCGTACCAATCCGCGAGACTCTACTAAACTTTCTTGTGACTCTTAACACCTATGAACCTAGAGCTATGATACCAACTTGTCACGACCCCAATGTCCCTCCGTAGGATGTCGTGACGGCACCTAGTCTCTAAGACTAGGTAAGCCTAATAAACATGCGAAAATAACTGAAATAATAATTTAAAATCTCAAAACCCAACAACTAATATAAGGAAATATCTCCACAGCTCTGTATATACAATAGCCCAAAACCTGATGTAATACAAGTCACAAGTTCTATGGAAATAACAAAGTCATCCCTATACAACCTATATCTAGTAAAGAAGGAAAAATATAAAAATGGATAAAAGGTGACTCCGAGGCCTGCAGACGGGGAGGTGTACCTTGAAGTCCCCAAATGCGAACTAAGCTCACTGGTGCCGGGACTAATAAGAAGTACCTGGATCTGCACAAAAAGATATGCAGAAGCATATCATGAGTACACCACAACAGTACCCAGTAAGTGCAAGCCTAACCTCGGTAGAGTAGTGACGAGGTCAGGTCAAGGACCTACTGGAAATAATAAGAGATTGAATGAAAGATTTAACAATATAATAATAATGACAAGGAAATGAAACAAGTAAGGAGTATATCAAAAGTTAGTTACACAGAATCAAGGCAAATAATACGTCACGGAAGGAAACCAGGATTTGACATGGTAAGGAAACAAAATAACCAAAGACAAGTACAACAATAGAGAAATATCAACAAAGGTCATTACCGAGGTAACACCTCGAAGTCCCAAAATCACAAGAATGACTCACAATCTTTCCTTCTATCACTGGGGGAGCCTTTACATTTAGTTTTAAAAATTATTTTCCCGAAATAGCATCCCGCATTTTAGCCCACCTTATCACACGGCATGACTTCTAGTAGTTCCCTACTAGCCACATGTATCAAAATCACTTTATCTCACCGCATGCGTTTCAACCCCAAAATCTTATACCACCGCATGCGTATCAATATCACAACGTGTCACAAATCATGCCTCAAGTGCCCAATAACACAACTTGCCAGAGAAACAAAACAATAATAGTATTTCACAGTAAAGAGCCCATGGCTCAACCACAATACACACAAGAGTCTCAACAATAACAACCAGAATGAACAACTCAATAGAATGGTATTTCATAATTTAACACTTTGCCTCAAGGTGTCACGACCTTTATATTCCAATACCAATTTCAACAACAAGTTATTCCACGATTCAACAACTTCAAGTAAAGAGTTCAACGATCAAAAAATGATTTCGGGATAAAGGAAACATTAACTTCGATTAAACATGTAGGGCAATTAGCATGTAAGAGAATAAGACAAGTAGACATGTGAAAATAGACTAAAAATGAGGACTATAACATGTTAAGGTAACTCAATTACGACATGAAAAGAATTCACATAGCTAAAACCGGTAATTTCTACATTTAGCCCGTGTACACATTCGTCACCTTGCGTACACAGCTTTCACATATCACAATTATCACAACCAACACAAATCCTAAGGAGTAATTCCCCCACACAAGGTTAGGCAAGTCACTTATGTCACATCACGCTAAATCAATCCACTAGTAGGCCTTTCCCTCGATTATCTAACTCCGAATGGCTCGAATCTAGCCGAAACAAATAAATATAAACTATATAAAACTAATTCAAACAATGAAATTATTATCTTTGCAAAGAATTAAAAAGTCAACTGGGGCACACGCCTCGGAACTCAACCAAAATTACAAAATCTGAACACCCATTTGATAGTGAGTTCAGCCATACAAGAATGACTCAAATCCGACCTCAAATCGCCTTTCAAATCCTCAAATTTTAGCCTAAGAAGTTTCTACCATTTTCCCCCCAAATTTTCAACTCAAACCACTAATTAAATGATGAAATCAATAATAGATTCAAGTAAATTAACCAAAATCGAGATAGGATTCTTTACCCCAAAGTTTTCCTTGAAGAAACTAAGCTCTCTAAGTCCAAAAATGAATTATGAATCAAACCCTAAAATTTCTTATTTCTGCCCAGCGCCTTCCGCTTCTACGGCACTGCACCTGTGGAAAAACCATCATAGGTGCAGATTCCACTTAAGCTCAGGGATTCCGCTTCTGCGGATAAAGTCTCGCACAGCGAGTGCGCTCCTGCGGAAAAATCTCCGCCTCTGCGATGAACGACCAAGATTTCCCCCTTCCGCATCTGCGACCACTTCTCCACACCTATGGGCTCGCAGATGCGGAAACCATCTCGCAGCTGCGATCCCAGCTGGGCAAGGCCAGCTTCGCTTCTGTGACCAATTGCTTGCTTGTAGCGACCTGGCCGGTCGTTTGGTGTGTATTAGCCCCGACCCCATAATTATTGCCTTCTCTATGTTATACTGTGGCTACATGACTTGCCGAGGGGTTTGGCTTTTGGCTTCAGAGTGAAATAGGACACTTAGTCCCTAAAATGGAAGCTAAGTTGAAAATATTGACCAGATGTTGACTTATGTGTATACAACTCCGGAATGGAGTTTGATGGTTCGGTTAGCTCCGTTTGGTGATTTTAAACTTAGGAGCATGTTCGGATTGTGAATTGGAGGCCCGTAGTTGAATTAGGCTTGAAACGGCGATAGTTGAAAATTTAAAAGTTTGACCGAGAGTGGACTTTGTAGATACCAGGCTTGGATTGGGGTCCCGACAATTAGAGTAGGTCCATGGTTTTATTCGTGGTCTGTGTGCAAAATTTGAGGTCAATCGGACGTGATTTGATAGGTTTCAGTATCGAATGTGGAAATTAGAAGTTCAAAATTCATTAGGCTTGAATCGATGCGCGATTCGTGGTTTTAGTGTTGTTTGATGTGATTGAAAGGCTCGACTAAGTTCGTATTGTATTTAAGGACTTGTTGGTATATTTGGTTGAGGTCACAGGGGCCTCAGGTAAAGTTCGGACGATTATCCGATCAAGTTTGGAGTAAAAAAGGGTGTTGTAGCTGGAGTCTTCCAGTGCAATTGCACCCGCGGAGCTTTGGTCGCAGGTGCGAGCTAGGAAGCGCATATGCGGCCAGGAGTGAGGAAGGCTGTGGTCGCAGGTGCGAAGGGTTGTCCGCACCTGCGTGGATGCGGAAGCGAAGGTTTTATCGCAAAAGTGAGGTTGGTTGGACGGTTGGAGAGTCGCAGAAGGGACCTTCATTTGCGCAGGAGCACATCCGTGGATGCGGAGACATGACTGCAGGTGCGGGAGGTTGGGAGTGGAGTGTTTTCAGCAGAAATGGATTAGTGAACACAAAAGCGGCATTGAAGAAGCGGATTTTTGGACCGAAGAAGCGAGAATGCCTGGGCAGAGTGTTTAAAATCGAGGGTTTGCCAATTTCTTCATATTTTGAGATATAGAGCTCGGATTAAGGCGATATTTGGAAGGTTTTTCAGAGGGATTGTTGGGCAAAGAGATCTTAACTCGTTTTTGATTAATCCACTAATCTATATTCGATTTCTTCATTTAATTGAGGGTTTGGGTTGAACATTTTGGGGGAAAAGATGTAAAGTTCTTAGACCAAATTCTTGAGTTTTGAAAGGCGAAATGGGATCGGATTTGTATGATTTTTGCATGGTTGGACTCGATATCGAATGGGTGTTCGGATTTTATAATTTTGGTCCGGTTCCGAGACATGGGCTTGGGTCGACTTTTTGGAGCGATTTTTCAGTTCTTTGCTAAAATCATAATTTCATTATTTATATTAGTTTCCTATAGTTATATTTATAGTATGTAATTGTTTTTGGCTAGATTTGAGCCGTTTGGAGATGGAAAATCGAGGTAAAGGCCTTCTTATTGATTGATTGAGTGTGGTTTGAGGTAAGTGACTTGTCTAACCTCGTGTGAGGGAATGTTCCTTAGGATTTGGTACTGATATGGTAATTTACAATATGTGAAGGCCGGGTACGCGAGGTGACGAGTGCATACTCGGGCTAAATGTTGAAAATCCGATTTTTGCGAAGTAGTTTCCTTTTTATTTCCTTAATTGAGTTACTCTAGCATGTGTAGTCATCATGTTTAGCCTAATTTCGTATGTCTATGTGTCTTATCTCTTATTTGCAATTTGTTTAATATTTTTAGTTGAATTACCTGCTTCGTTCATTCTGTATTCATTATTTAACTGTGGAATTCTTTGCTTGAAATATCATTGTTTCATTTGTTATGTTTTGGTTTTCGTGATCATTGTTGAGGTGATTGTTTGGTTGTGGCACGAGGTTTCTGCCTAGCGGATTCTTATTGTGGCACGAGGTTTCTACCGTGCAGATTATTAATGTGGCATGAGGTTTCTGCCGTGCAGATTGTTATTGTGGCATGAGCTTTCTGCCGTGAAGATTGTTATTGTGGCACGAGGTTTCTGCCGTGCGGATTGTTATTATGTCACGAGGTTTCTGCCGTGAAGATTGTTATTGTGGCACGAGGTTTCTGCCGTGCGGATTGTTATTATGGCACGAGATTTCTGCCGTGCGTTTGTTATTATAAGGAAAGATTGTGAGATATTTACTTTTGGGACTATGAGCCGGTGACTCAGGAGTGCCCCTGTTGATTTCCTCTACTTGATGTATTGCTTGTTGTTGTTCCTTAACTTATAAGATTCTTGCTTCCTTATGTGTTGTATTTGTCTTCTTAATTTCGTGTTGTTACCTTCCGTAAATTTCTATTGTTACACTTTCCCATCACTTTATTATATCATTATATCTTCTGCCTTGTTTCTTATTAGTCCCAGTAAGGCCCAGAGCTGACCTCGTTACTGCTCTACCGAGGTTAGGCTTGGCACTTACTGGGTACCGTTGTGGTGTACTCATACTACGCTTCTGCACATGTATTTGTGAAGATCCAGGTGTATCCTATCAGCCTCAATATTAGAGTGTGGTGTTGCTGCTTGGATACTTCAAGGAACACCTGCGCGCGTCCGCAGGCCGCGGAGTCCCCTTCTATGCCGTCTTTTGCTTGGTTCTTATTGTTTTGATAGAGAGTGATGTTTAGGATAGTTGCAACATTGTATCTAGAGCTTGTGACTTATATCCACCGGGTTTTGGGAGTTGTATATACTTTGAGTTGCGATTTTTACTTTATACAGTTGTTGGCATCTTGAGCTTAATAGATTAATATTTAAATTATTCCGCATGCTTGTTAGGCTTGCCGTCACGACATCCTACAAAGATAAATTGGGGTCGTGACGTTTCTTTTGCAAGTTCAGCCCGAGGCCAATCACTTTGCAAGTGCAATGACACCAGAAGCTGGAAACTTCAACAGTCCAGCAAGTCCAAATTTTGATCCGTTTCACACCCAGAGTCCCCGGGACCCCGTCCGAATATACCAATAAGTATGAAAAAACATAACGGACCTACTTGAGGCCAAAAATCACATCAAACCATATCGATTCTAATAATCACAATCCAAATTCAAGCCTATGAACTATGAACTTCCGAATTCCGAAACCAATGCCAATTCATACCAAAACAACTCCGATTGACTTCAAATTCTGCACACAGATCATAAATGACATTACATACATATTCCAACTCCCGAAATCGGGATCCGACCCCAATATCAATAAACTTAACTCCGGGTGAAATTTTCCAAATCTTCCAAACCTTAATTTTTCTAACTTTCGCCAATTCACGCTGAAACGAGCTACGAACCTCCAAATCCACATCTAGACATGCTCCTAAGCCCAAAATCACCATACAGAGCTACCGTCAGAACTCCATTCCGGAGTCGTCCTCACAAAAGTCAAACTACGGTAAACTCTTTCAACTTAAGACTCCAACTTAGGGACTATGTGTCTCATTTCACTCCGAAACTCATTCAAAACCAAACCTAAACACCCCGGGAAAGTCATATAATCATTATGATAAAACATAGAGGAGGCAATAAATAGGGATCGGGGCTAACACACTCAAAACGACCGGTCAGGTTGTTACACTATTGATACCCAATTTTGCCCTCATATTTTATAAAATATCATATATACTTTCAAAATATCATCTTGCATTATTACCCAATTTACAAGAGTCATAGTATTTTCTATGATTTTCCATAACTTTTAATTTTAAAATTTATTTTCTTGTATTTATATTTGATAATTAATAGAAAAGATATAAAATGCTATGTAAATTATCTCAAATTTAGCTCTTGTTTTGTGAATTTGGGAAGTTAATTGCATCGATTCATGTTAATGTAATGTGTTTTTATGTGTAGGAATGAGTTGACAGCAATCGGGGGCGAAAACGGGGAAGAAACGAGCCAAAACGAGAAGAAACCGGACCAAGGAAGACTGGGCGCCACAGGCAGCACCTGGCGCCACTTGTGGCGCTGGAGGCAGCAAGGCAGAAAAGGTCACTGGCCGCAGTTCCCTGGGGGGCGCCTGGCCAGGGCGCTGATTGCGGGGAAACGTCCTAATCCGTCTAGGAGACCCCTAAATCGACCCCAACCCTTCCCAACTCCTATATAAACACCCCTAAACCCATCTTAGAAGGGTACAACGTTATTTTGGAGGCTAAGGAAGCTTAGGAACATCAACAACACAAGCAATTCTCAGTTCATCAATTCTGTCTAGTATCTCTATTTAGTTTTTCAATACTTCGTCTTTTGATTTTGTTGAACATGAGTGGCTAATCACCCCTTGTTCTGGGGTTGTGATTAGCCATGAATATTTTGTTTCTAACTTGATGATTTTGTTTTAATAGTTCATGTTAATATTATTGTTTCTTCAATTCTATGCCTAATAGCTTAATTGTTTTGGCCATCAATTAAGTTCTATCAATTATCTATGCTATGTTTGGGAAAGTCATGTTTAGATTAGAATAAGAATTGAAGAAAGCATGTTCTTAACCTTTTTAAAAGGGGCGGATTCGTGGTTAGGATAGGAATATACTTAATCACCATACTTAATTGAATATCGTGTTCTTATTGCATTCTTGCTAGATTAATTCCATAGGAATATAGGTGTTAATCTTGTTAGGATAGGCAAATAGCACTTCGGAAGAAGGCTATGAGTATAATTATCGATCAATTAGCAATCTTACATGAATTATATGAACAATAAGTCAATTAGAACGCAATAGGATTGGAAACATAATCACAACCTGGAATCTTTGTTTTATTGATTACAAAATACATACTTTGTTCTTTGCAATTCTTAGATATAAATTAGAAATACAATTTAGAATAATTCAACTATGAAACTCGATTCTTGCTTGTTTAAGTAACTATATTAGTTGTTATAAAGTAGTTAATTTAAGTCCCTTGGGTACGATAATCCGGACTCATAATCCTGTATTACTTGTCGACCACGTATACTTGCGTGTGCGTTAGGATGCAAAAAGTTTTTGGCGCCGTTGCCGGGGACTTAAAAATCTTCTAATTTACCAACTTCAGCTTATATTTGTTATTTATTCAAGTTTCATTAATCGGCTTACGTTGTTTGCTTTGACACAGGCTTTTCTATTTGAATGCGGAGAAGTAGAAGTGCAAACAACCTGCTTCCCTTTGATCTAGAAATTGAGCGTACATTACACAGAGTAAGGAGGGAAGTAGAAGCCAGGACCAGAATTAACCAAGAGTTGGACATCGTTGTTCAACCACAGCCTATCGAGATGGCAGGAAACGCAGAAAGAGCAGTGATTGAAGCTGCAAGACCAAATCTTGCCAATATGACTCAGGCGATTGTCAAGCCTGAAATCACAGGGCATTTTGAGCTGAAGCAATATATGGTGCAGCTAATTCAGTCTACAGGACAGTATGTGGGACTGTCACACGAAGACCCACAGAGACACATTCAGAACTTCTTGGAGATCACAGACACTTACAATTACCCAAATGTGTCGAAGGATTATGTGAGGTTGACGTTGTTTCCCTTTTCTCTGTTGGGGGAAGCAAAAGAGTGGTTACAAAAAGAGCCTGCAAACAGTATATATACATGGGATGACCTGGCAAGAAAATTTCTGATCAAATTCTTTCCTACCAAGAAAACCAAATCACTAAGAAGCCAGATTTTGGGTTTTGAACAATGAGAGGGGGAAACCCTTCGACAGGCATGGTAGAGGTATAAGAAGCTACTTAGAGACTGTCCACACCATTGCAAGACAGATGAGGTACTTGGGCACGCGTTCGTTGATGGTTTAGATGAAGCCTCAAAGATGAACCTTGATTCAGTGTGCGGGGGAAGTTGCATGGCTAAGCCATACAGTGAAATCCAACTTCTATTGAACAATTTTACAGCCAACGATCATAATTGGCAAGGTGATGGTGACTCGCGCAGAGCCATTAAACAGAAGGGAGCTGGTTTGATACAATTGGATGACTTGGCAGCTAAGAGAGCAGAAATGGCTAAATTGGCAAATCAGATGAACCGAATGACTATGCAGCAGGTTCAACCCAGACAGCAGGTTCAACAAATGTCATTGTGCTGTGAGATGTGTGGTGATAACCACACAAGTGATATGTGTCCCACCAATCCAGAATCTATATATTATGTGGGACAACAAAGTAGGGGGCACGTGAATCAGCATGCACAGTATGGGAATTCCTACAATCCAAATTGGAGGAATCATCCAAATTTTTCATGGGGTGGTAATCAGCAGCAGCAGAATATGAGCAGACCGCAAGGAAACTATAACCAACCACAGAGGCAACCTTCTCAATCTGATGATAACACAAATGAGTTGCTGAAGCAGCTTGTGCAGGACAACAAGCAGTTCAAAACTGAGTATCAAACCCTCACCACAACAGTGAGGAATCTGGAGCGCCAGTTGGGATAGCTGGCTGGGGCTCAAAACACTCGACCTGCTGGGGCACTACCCAGCGACACTAAAGCTAATCCACGAGCAACACTAAATGCAGTTTCATTGAGGAACGGGAGACAACTAGAAGAGGTCGAATCGAAAAATAAGAAGCAGGTGACATTCAATGAAAAACCAACTACCATTGAGATAACTGCAGAAAAGGGCAAAGAAGTTGAGAAATCAGTCAACGAGGCAGGAGCTAAGCAACCCCCACAATTGGTTGCAAGGCCACCACCTCCCTTTCCACAAAGATTACAAAAGTTGAGAGACAATGAGGCCTACAAAAAATTCCTTGAGATCTTAAAACAGGTACAAATTAACATTCCATTGGTGGACATTTGACAAGAGGTGCCGAAATATACAAAGTACATCAAGGATATTGTGGCCAACAAAAGAAGATTAACTGAGTTTGAAACGGTGGCACTTACTGAAGAGTGCAGTTCGAGAATTCAAGGGAAACTACCACAAAAATTAAAGGATCCGGGCAGCTTCACTACTCAGATATCAATTGGGAAACATGCTGTGGGAAGAGCATTATGCGACCTCGGAGCGAGCATAAATTTGATGCCACTCTCAGTATTCAAACAGTTGGGGTTGGGTGACCCATGCCCGACGACAGTCACCTTACAGTTAGCAGACCGCTCCCTTGCTCATCCGGAGGGAGTAATTGAGGATGTCCTGGTCCAAGTTGGCTCATTCATATTTCCGGCAATTATGTCCCGGGGTTCAAAAAAGCAGAAGAATGGAAAAGGCCTTTCACTTTGACCCGTCTCAGGCCATCTGTTGAGAAAGCTCGAAGGCTCGAAATTAAGCCAAATTGATAGCAAGAANCATCATCCTAGATTACGAGCCAGATCAGGACGTCCCATTTATTTTGGGGCGTCCATTCCTAGCCACAGGCCGCGCCATTATCGATGTCTGCGAGGGTAAAATGACGATGCGAGTGGGTAATCAAGAAGAAGTATTCAAGGTTTATAAAGCACTCCGGTTGCCTACCCATTATGAGGAATTAGCAATGATCTCGGTGGTGGAGAATGCTTCCACATCCTTAGTGCCTTACATGAGTCCGGTTGATCTTATTGAACGAGGATTGCTTGGTGAGGTGGAAAAGAGTATGACGAAAGAAATTAAGAAAGTACCGGATATTTCCGGCAATTATGTCCCGGGGCTCAGAAAAGCAGAAGAATGGGAAAGGCCTGTCACTCTGACCCGTCTCAGGCCATCTGTTGAGAAAGCTCGAAGGCTCGAAATTAAGCCAGATTGATAGCAAGAATCTGAGTCGTGCCGCGACGTAAAATCAGGCGCTTGTTGGGAGGCAACCCAATGTTTATCGTTTTTCTTAGTTAACTTCTTATTTTATTCTTTTAGATTAGATAGGGAAATACAAGTGTTGTATACAATTATTAGATGTAATGTTGTAATACATATAAGTCAAAAAAAAAAAAAAAATTCGGAGAACAGCGCCCAGGCCAGCGCCAGGCGCTGCAGGCAGTATGTGCCACGCTTTTAAGTGTGGGGTCCGGTTACTATGGCCCAACATTTGTACTTATGCTTCGATTTTAAGTGTGGGGTCATGTGACGACTTGCATGCCAACCTGTGGCATATGTTTTTAACATTGCTCACATTCCTGTTTACTTGTGTTGCAGGTTAATATGGCCCGTGACAATATTATCAAAGGTACAAGCGTTGGAACCTCCTCCACTACCTCACCGGTAACTTAAAGAAGGCACGGATTGACAGGGAGTTTCTTCTCACCCTACTTTGTTTTACATATTTTAAATGCATCGTGGACTATGCATTATTTAAGTGTGGGGTGGGCGAACTACCTGTGCTGGTGTTGTATGTTGTGTGTAATTGTTGTGTGACTTGATATTTTGTAGTTTGCTAGTTTTACTTTGTTAGTTTAATTTATTTCTTTTAGTGTAATAGTATTATTATTTTGGTTCTCTTATTTATTGTCATTTTAAGAGAAAAAAAAACAGAAAAACAAAAAAATATTAATTATATATATATTCCAGATTTTTCCCGACGATGGATCGTTTTCTTGAGGGATAAAATCGGATTAAAAACAACAAAAAGATTTTCTTTATTTTTAGGCTAGTAGGTAATATTCCTTGGTTTTTCTTAGGGCACCGGTTCTTTTCCAAGGATGTAGTTCGAACCGGGCAATTTTAATTTTCCCTTAGGACTAGTTTTAAGAAGAATTGAGTTACATTGCAATACTTCTTGACATGGTTTATGCTAGTACAATAGGTTATGACACATGATCCAATTCCCGTTAGTTAGATTATAAGTCGAAGGAAAACAGCCCAATTTGTGATACCTCTTCTCAATAGTTGACTTGCTTAACATATAGTGTAGTTACTGCTTAATTGTTTCAATTGTATATGCTTACTTAACTCGAAATTTGAACAGAACCGTTGTGACTGAGTCGTGTGCATGTGTGAGTAAGGTTTTTGGATTCTCTATGCTGTCTTATATAGTCTAGAACTTGCCCCGTGTGTTAATTAAAACGAAATTGTCAGTTGGGATAATCTAAGAAATGATATAGGCACTTCTTGTTTAATTTTGGATGTGCTTGGCGCATCAAATATAATTTTTTCCTTTGCTAGCCCTTTTGAGCCTATAAGCCTTTTTCGTTTGGTACCTACATTACAAGCTATTCCCTTTATTTTGTTCTTAAATTGAGCCTTATTTGAACCTTTACCTCCGAAAGCACTCATTCGCTAGAAGAAGTAAGGGTAGTGTTAGAGGGATTGTCTTGTTTATGAATGGAATTGTGAAAAGACTTATTGGTTATTTGAAGCTAAACTATAAAATCACTAGCGGATGAAAAATGTGTATGGAGGGTGAAAAATAAGAAAGAAAAAAATTGATGATGAAAAAGAGAAAATTGTTAGTGAAAAAGATATGAAAAAAAAATCACCTCCTATTGTTGTATGCTAAGTGAGTTGAAAATAAAGGCTATGTATGTGAGACAAGTTTAGCGATTGAAAGAAAAAAAAGTGTTTAAAAGTTGAGTATAGTGTATTAAGTGCTTAGGAGGACTAGCCACTAGTACCAAATATATCCTACCCGTCCCCTAGCCTACATTACAACCCTACAAAGTCCTAGTTGATCTTAGATTTGACTGACTCAATTAGTGGAAATCTACACTACGAGCAAGCTTATGGTACTTTATGGGATGCATATGAGTTCTTTGTGAGAGTGAGAGTATGTTGTGCAAATTTTGTGTGATTTCATTCATATATGTTCACTCTTCAGATAATTGGTGAGGGCACATGATTTCATGAACAATTGGTAATGTATGAATTGTCTTGTTAGGTAAGTATATGCATTGAAATAGCTTAATGTGGCAAGTCGGCCTTTGAGGTGGGGTTGTGACAATTGGGGTGTTGAATGTTGTTGCATCACTATGCCTAAGTGAACTTTACGGGAATAATATGGATTAATTATGTGTTCATACTTGTTTGCTAGTATTGATTGTGTTCAAGAGTATGAATTGTTTGAAAAGTTGAAGGTTTCGTGATTATATTAAGAGTTAGTAGTTGGGGAAGGTTATCTATAATCTCATTGCTCGAGGGCGAGCAAGAGTCTAAGTGTGGGGTGTTGATAATTGGTAGAAAAGATATAAAATGCTATGTAAATTATCTCATATTTAGCTCTTGTTTTGTGAATTTGGGAAGTTAATTGCGTCGATTCATGTTAAATGTAATGTGTTTTTATGTGTAGGAATGAGTTGACAGCAATCGGGGGCGAAAACGGGGAAGAAACGAGCCAAAACGAGAAGAAACCGGACCAAGGAAGACTGGGCGCCACAGGCAGCGCCTGGCGCCACCTGTGGCGCTGGAGGCAGCAAGGCAGAAAAGGTCACTGGTCGCAGTCCCCTGGGGGGTGCCTGGCGCCAGCCAGGGCGCTGATTGCGGGGAAACGTCCTAATCCGTCTAGGAGACCCCTAAATCGACCCCAAACCTTCCCAACTCCTATATAAACACCCCTAAAACCATCTTAGAAGGGTACAACGTTATTTTGGAGGCTAAGGAAGCTTAGGAACATCAACAACACAAGCAATTCTCAGTTCATCAATTCTGTCTAGTATCTCTATTTAGTTTTTCAATACTTAGTCTTTTGATTTTGTTGAACATGAGTGGCTAATCACCCCTTGTTCTGGGGTTGTGATTAGCCATGAATATTGTGTTTCTAACTTGATGATTTTTTTTTAATAGTTCATGTTAATATGATTGTTTCTTCAATTATATGCCTAATAGCTTAATTGTTTTGGCCATCAATTAAGTTTTATCAATTATCTATGCTATGTTTGGGAAAACCATGTTTAGATTAGAATAAGAATTGAAGAAAGCATGTTCTTAACCTTTTTAAAATGGGCGGATTTGTGGTTAGGATAGGAATATACTTAATCACCATGCTTAATTGAATATCGTGTTCTTATTGCATTCTTGCTAGATTAATTCCATAGGAATATAGGTGTTAATCTTGTTAGGATAGGCAAATAGCACTTCGGAAGAAGGCCATGAGTATAATTATCGATCAATTAGCAATCTTACATGAATTATATGAACGATAAGTCAATTAGAACGCAATAGGATTGGAAACATAATCACAACCCTGGAATCTTTGTTTTATTGAATACAGAATACGTACTTTGTTCTTTGCAATTCTTAGATATAAATTAGAAATACAATTTAGAATAATTCAACTATTAAACTCGATTCTTGCTTGTTTAAGTAACTATATTAGTTGTTATAAAGTAGTTAATTTAAGTCCCTTGGGTACGATAATCCGGACTCATAATCCTGTATTACTTGTCGACCACGTATACTTTCGTGTGCGTTAGGATGCAACAATATTGTTTAAATATTTATTAATTATCCTTTCAAATTATTTTGTGATGACTTAGTCATCCAAATTTATTACTTACACCCACATGTATGTTTAATAAAATTATCTTCATTTCATATAATTACATTTGTATTTTTGAGCAATTTACAAATTTTTGCAATAATAGCCTATATTCTATACATAATTATATTTATTATATATTTATGCCAAAATAGCATTTTATATTTTATGATGTTAAGCTATTATTTTCAAGCATTTTATTGCATAAATAATATTTTATTTTTTATTAATTACTTTTTTATAAATTATTTTAAATAATTTTCGTGTTTTTAAACGATAGCCTAATTTTTGAGCTAATTTTGGACCCAAAACCTAGCCCAATAACCCCAGGCCTAAACCATACAACTCTTTTAATGAACCCGACGATACCCATTTAAAAGACCTACCCTACTTTTTCCTTCTATCTCAGCCGTTGAGCTCACAGATCAACGGTCCACAAACCATCTCCCATCTTTAATTAACCCACCCCAATCCCTAATGCCCATTTCCTTCTGAATCGCCGCCCCAAACACTCTCAAATCTCCCATTCTCTCTTCTAAGAAACCCTAGCAGTCGCCTCCCTTATCCTCTCCAACTCCGACCCTAATATGGAATTTCCTCATGATTTTCCTTCCATATATGCTCGATCTCTTCGTTACTTACACGATTATGGTATCACCTAGTACTTGCCTATCTTTGGCAAGTACCAGGTCTTTAATCAAGTACAATTGTCCCCAGATCTTCAAGATCTGGATGGTGTTTCGTATATATGCATCCATAGCAAGGTCATATGGGTATGATTCAGTGAGATTCTTCGGCCATTTTGTTCTCCATCTGGAACTAAGGTTTACCTAATGTTTCTCCTAATTGATTCTGAATTAATTTTGCATGCTTCTCTTTACTTATTTATGTTTGATTAAATATGTTTCCTTATTTTTTTGTTCAATTATTGCTACTATATAAACCTCCTTCCCCGTTCTCCTTCTAGGTCTTAACGATTACTTAACTATTGTTACCACTACTATTCTCTCACTCTAACTCATTCTATACTATTATGAGAGTTTGATTTTGGCCAGCTGCAAGCCAAAGCCACCAGAATCTGTTCATTAGCCTCCTTCGGTGCAAGCATTGCTCGGAGCCCACTTCGAGGCTCTTGTGAATTTTGAAGCACTGGGGATTTGGAGTTTCATTGTTCTCCTGCAATCGCTACTATTCCTGAGATTTTCAGCTTCTCAGTCTTTGTTTGCAACTGATTAGTGCTTTATACTCTCGCAATTCTACTTCCTTCTTTTTGTGTTTATGTTATGTGCACTAGTGTTGTTACTTGGATTTCCTTGAATCAATTTTGATATTATGCTACTTTTTATACAAGCATGTTTGTCTTAATACTATTCTGTAGTGTCGATAGCTTTAACTCTGTTCAAATCCTGATTTTTGCATAGTTAAGTAAGTTGATTCATGACGTTTGCTTGGTTCATAACTAAACCTGATTTATGCTTGTTGTACCTTGTTTTGATTTCTTGTACTAAAACCCTTAGGAAATTATGTTTTTGCTCAGAATTGCTCTTTTCCTATTGAATCCTTTATGCCTAACTTGTTGTTTATCTGCAAATCATGCGGCAATACTATCTAAATGCTTAGGAATAATATGTTCACTTGCCACTGCTAGCTTTAATGCACGCCCATTATATGTGTCCAACCTGATTGATTTCTAATCATTATGTTTATGTATAACCGGTTACTTAGGTTTGTTGCTTATCATGAATCAATGATTTAGATTCTCCTAGGGAACTAATGCATGCCCAGAATTTATTTGAATGTGTTTTTACTAAGTCTTTCATGTACAACTTGCTATTTTCCTGAAATCAACCTGTGATTATATGAATTTTACATGCCAATATTGTTACAATTCCCAGGTAGACTTGTTTCTTTTCTTTGATGTTGTGTGCTCACCGATTGTTTAACACTTCTAGGGTGAATTCCAATATATATCTAGTCTATTCTCCCTATGTCAACTAGAAAAAGTCCTGGCCCTCTTAATGTGATGCATGTTTTCCTTATTATTCTGGAAGTTAGCTTATTCTCATGTGCCATGAATGCTTACCTGTTGGATTTAGAACCTTTGTGTTATGACTGGTATTTGCATTAACATTTCACCTGTTAAGTTCTGCAAGTTAGTTGTGATCATTAGGCTCCCCTGTCAAAGTTTATCTTGTGAAACTGTTTCACCCCTTGTTTGTTCTGATTATGGCTCTTCTGGACTTCCATTTCAAGAATCCTATATCTAAAGTCCTACTGAGATTAGTTTGGAATCAATCCTACTTTGCATTTCTTCTTTTGATGTCCTATGATGTTCAAACCTATCATTGGGAACTTGTTTCTGTCTATGCCATATGTGCCTGTAAGGGATTTTGTGTAACCTTATTTGTGTGTCTTTGTCTGGAAATCCCTGCTTTGTTAACTATAGTGTTAAGGGATAAAATTCCTAGTCTTAAAGCTTGTTTCGCTGGCCTGGTACCTAGCTTGTCACTTGTGTTGTTATGGCTATTTAGTATACAATGGGTAAGTAAGGTTGGGCCAGTTTGGAACTCAGAACTGAAGCATATTAATAGCCACCTGGAGTGTGGGCCCGTTCATCACCTAAGGTTCCAGGCCTAGTTGAAGGCCCAGAAGCAACCCTGGGTATCCTATATTTGCTGTATTTTGGCTTGTGGTCGCCCCATTAAGTCTGTAATTGTTTTGTTATCCTATTTGGGCGTATAATTAATTTCTAACAACGAATGATGGGGAAATTAGTGAAAAAGGGGGTTGGGTATCCTAATTCTTGCATACACGGGTCGAAAATCTGTCTATAGGATTTAATTGACTTGCTTGATGTTTTCTTGATGTGCTACACATAGAAATCATGCCTATAGGAAATGACACACTTCACTTAACTTGTCTAATACCTGTACACTATCCAAAGTATGTTAATTTGAGTAAATGTTGTACCTGTTTCCATGTCTACTACTGTGCGCTATTAGATAACATGTCTATAGGAATCAAACGCCAATAACTACTTGTTAATTATTAGACAGCATGCCTATAGGATGTAATAATACATACCTTCGCTAATGCTCATCTAGATATCATGACTATAGGGTTTTAATTAATTAATCAACTGCTTCTGTTGATTTCATTATACTGCCTGCCTAGATGACATGCCTATAGGAACAAGTATGAAAAAATCAAGTTCAAACATCAGCTGTTAGAAATCCTACCTATAAGATACTGTTACTCACCGAAGAAGCATGTCCATAAAATCAACGCTGGCAATTCGGAGTTTTCGAACTGTCTTACTGCCTCATTGTGCAAACAATCTGGAGATCATGCCTATAGGGTTTGTGATACCTTTAATCTACAAAAATTTTAGTCTAAAGCTACAGTGCTGCCTGTATGATACTTGAAATTATAATCACATAGAAGCCATGTCTGTAGGACTTAGCAACTCTAATGCGTCTTAATTCTGAAATTGTTTACTGCCTAACGTAAGAATTTGCCCGCGTGCCTTTATTGCTTATATGTGGAGGCTAACTTGAGCCACTTATTTTTTTTACGTGTAGTCCTACATGTTTTGAATGTGTTCCTAGTTTTACCATTTTTTAGCACCCTAAGTAAAGTCTAGAACCAACCAAATAGTAGGTCCAAAGCCTCCTGGACCATAGGCATGAGACGGGTAGCGCACGAATAGGACACGGTTTAGAATTGAATTAGAGCACTTTAGGTAAAAAACTTTAACATAGTAATTGGGTAGTAGGAGATGAGAGTCTGTGTCCGCTAAATAATATGAGCAACCCCTACTCTAAGGGAGTTGTGAAGTATTATTTATGTTGCACGGGGTGATCCTTTAGGCTAAGAAACTTAGGACCCCCCCCCCCTTCCTTTATATGTTTATGGTTCGCACTTCATCTCTTGAATTTAGAACAATTAAGTTATATCATGTAACCTCCAAAGACTTGTACTGATTATTTATATAGTTTAATTCTTGTGCAATCTTCTCTACACTTATTTACATCATAGTACAACCTTTAAATTCCTTGTCTTCCCTCGCTTACACGATCATATAAGACAATTATAATCCGATAATCCCACATAGCATAAACATCGGCCGAGACCCACAGTTGTGGACCTCGAAGAATGCCTAACACCTTCTCATTGAGGTAATTTGATCCTTTACCCGATCTTTGGTGACGTAGAATAGATAAATGGAGTTATTTACAAATAGGTGCCCTGACGCACCTTAAACAGTTAGGTGGCAATTCTTCTCTTTCAGCACCCATTTAACAGAGTTGCCGCATGTCGAAACCCACTTTTGAGAGAAAATGGGGAAAGACAGCATGTTGAGCATGAACAACACATTGAGAGAGATTTAGGGAAACAGGTCATTTGGGCTTACAGGGTAAACATATTCAAGATGCACATGCCAAATGAGTTCAGAAATAGAGCACGATCCATAATTAGCCTAAAAAGGATTTTAAACTCTGGAGTCTAAGTTATGACGGAACAAAGTCATCATCAGGGAATGACACTTACACATTACAAACAGACAAGCAAACAATCAATAGGAAGCCTAATCATGCTGAGAATAGCACAAAGATCCCCAAATCCAAAGATATCATAGTAGGAAGACACATTAACTCCAGATTAACATGTCAAACAGACATTAGGACTATCCCAGTTGACCATATAGAAAGAAAAAGTTGAATATAATGAGATTCGTCCTAGTAGTCTTAAACAATCAGTGAGCACATAGTGATAGCATAAAATTAGAGTTTACAAACAACAAAGAGATCTAGTTGGGAAAGTATTAGCATATAGATTCCTCATGAATTGACTCTAAGGAAATAGCATATTGTACATGGAGGACTCGACAGGAAAATAGTTCATTTGGACAAATCCTAGGCATGAATTAGTACCTCACAAGAATCTAAGGCATAGACTTATTACAAGCAACAAGTATAAGTAACCGGCAATACATAAACATAATTATAAGAAATCAATCAGGTCCGACACATATAATGGGCATGCATTAAAGCTAGCAGTGGCAAAAGAACATATTAGGCTAAGCATTTAGACATTATTGTCACATGATTTGCAGAGAAACCGCAAGTTATGCATAAAGGATTAATAGAAAGAGAGCAATTCTGCTCAAGGTCATAGTTTCCTAAGGTTTTTAGTATAAGAGATCAAAACAAGGTGCAACAAGCATCAATCAGGATTAATTACAAACCAAGCAAATATCATGAATCAACTTAGCTAACTATGCAAAAATCGGGATTTGAACATAGTTAAAGCTATCGACACTGCAGAATGGTATTAAGACAAATAGGCTTGTATAAGAAGTAGCATAATATCAAAATTGACTCAAGGAAATCCAAGTAGCACTAGTCCATATACCATAAACACAAACAGAAGGAAGTAGAATTGCGAGGGTATAATGTACTAACCCGATGCAAACAAAGGGAACAAACCTGAGAAACTCAAAATCTCAAGAATAGCAGCCATTGCAGGAGAACAATGAAATCCTAAATATCCAGTGTTTCAGAGTTCATTAGAGCCTCGAAGTGGGCTCCGAACAGTGCTTGCATTGGAGGAGGCTAATGAACGGATTCTGGTGGCCTTGGCTTCCAGCCGGCCAAAATCAAAAGTATCAGAATAGTATAGAATGAGTGAGATTGAGAAAATAATAATGGTAACGTAGTTAAATAATAGTCGTTAAGACCTAGAAGGAGAATGGGAAAGGGGGTTTATGTAGTAGCAACAATTGAATGAATAAATAGGGACACATAGTCAATCAAACACAAATAAGGAAAGAGAAGCATGCAAAATCAATTCAGAATCAATTTCAGAGAAAAATAGGGTAAACCCTAGTTCCAGATGGAAAACAAAATAGTCGAAGATTCCCACTGAATCAGACCCGTATAACCTTGCTATGAATGCATATAGACGAAACACCGCTTGAACATCTGGAGACGATTGTACTTTATTCAAGACATGGTACTTGCCAAAAATAGGCAAGTATAGGTGATACCATAACCATGTAAGTAACGAAGAGATCGAGCATATATGGAAGAAAAATGACGAGGAGATTCCTTATTAGGGTCGGAGTTGGAGAGGATAAGGGAGGGGGCTGCTAGGCTTTCTGAGAAGAGAGAAGGGGAGAGATGAAAGTGCTTAGGGACGGCGGTTCGGAGGGAAATGGGTGTTAGGGTTTGGAGTTGGTTAATTAAATATGGGAGATGGTTTGTGGACCGTTGATCTTTGAGATCAACGGCTGAGATAGAAAAAAAAGGAGTGGGGCGGGTC
This sequence comes from Nicotiana obtusifolia, assembly GCA_002018475.1. NCBI lineage: Eukaryota > Viridiplantae > Streptophyta > Magnoliopsida > Solanales > Solanaceae > Nicotiana > Nicotiana obtusifolia. Next base: position 21,724 of record MCJB01049180.1, on the reverse strand, counting down.
GTTTAAATGGGTACCGACCGGGTTCATTAAAAGGGTCCTCCGGTTTGGGCTTGGGGTTATTGGGCTAGGTTTTGGGTCCAAAATTAGCTCAAAAATTGGGCCATAGTTTAAATACACGAAATTTATTAAAAATAATTTATAACTATAATTAATAAATAATAAAAATTATTATTTATGCAGTAAATGCTTGAAAATAATAGCTTAACATTATAAAAATATTCAAATGCTATTTTGGCATAAATAATCTAATAAATATAATTATGTATGGAATATAGGTTATTGTTGCAAAAATTGTGTAAATAGCTCAAAAATACAAATGCAGTTATATGAAACAAAGTAAAATGCTATAAAACAAACATGTGGGTTTTAATAATAAATTTGGATGATTAAGTTATCACAAAAAAATTTGAATGGATAATTAATAAATATTTGAACAATTTAAGTGCACGAAAATCAATTTTAAAATTTTAAAAATTATGGAAAATTATAAAAAAAATCATTATATGACTCTTGTTAATGAGGTAAAATGCAAAATGATATTTTGAAAGTATATATAATATTTTATATAATATGAGGGTAAAATTGGGTATCAACAGTGGCACTTGAGGTACATCATCGAGTTCTTCCTCCTCGCTGTCCAATCCCCCCAATGGCATATTTTTGAGCTTCAGTTTTTTCCATTTTGTACCTGCGGTTTCTTCAACAAGTTAGTAACATGGAAGGGAAAGAAGATATTTTAAGAACACACTCAAATATATAGCTAACACTATTAAAACTCCCCGGTAATGGCGCTAAAAATTGATCCACGTCAAATCCGTACTCAATAGTGAGTGAAAACGGTTGTTACAAGAATAGTACCCAACAAGAGTCTAGGTCGATTTTCACAAGGAATTTATAAGGGGTGTTAGAGTAAACACTTGATGAGAGAACGTGAAATAACTCAATTGCGCTTCCAGCATAAAGTTTTTGTTTTCTAAGTCTAAAATTAACACTAGCAAATGTAAACTAATAAGAAGAAACTAGAAAGCGAGTAATTGTATTTGATGTTTTTGTCAAATGGGATGAATCCTAGGGATGTAACCTTTGCCTAGGTCCTAACCTAATGGGTAAATCACATTAATGTTTGTTTTAGTGACCGGGGTGTATTATAAATTTCAACTCTCAATTACCCACTCAATACCTCTCGGTTATAGATTGATTATGCCCAAATTGGCTTTCTCAAGTCCAATTGGGTATCAATTCAAATCGTTGATATGAGCTCAAGTCGATTTTTCCCTATCTCTAGTTCAAACTCTTTAATTAGACTAGCCAAAACCCTAAATAGCCCAATTTCTTTTAGCCAAGTTTCCTAGACTAAGTCCTTCTTTCTCAAGTAAGAACCAAGTCAAATAGGCATGAATCGATTTTTGCAACCATTAATTATAGAAATAATGCTTAAACAAGGCTAAATAATAAACACACAATCATAAACAAGTACTAAATTAATTACCCATAAAGTTTACACACTAGGGTTGGGTCACAACCTTAGAGAAAATCTAGCTACTCATACTAGAGAGTGAAGAAAACGAAGAAAAAGAACTAATTAATGCCATAAAATATGATTAAATTGATAAAACTAATGATTCTTCCCCCCAAATATTCACTACTTGCCCAAAACAACAAAATATAATCGCTACTACTCAAAACAATACAAAACTTGCCCTAAAAAAGTGTCTCCCGTCTATTTATAGTGCCTTGAAATTCGCTGACAAAAATGCCCTACGTACGGTTCTAAGGGTGCACAATTCCATGTATGGCCACACTTTGCTTGTCTTCTTCAAGTGGAGAGATTCTGCAGCTGCACAATTCCATCTTACGGCTGCACTTCAGCTTCTGCGGCTTACGGCTGCACTTCAGCTTCTGCGGCTGCACTTTTGGCAAGGCTTTGCACTTGGTCGTTTTGCACCTTCACTAAACTTTTGAATTCTTGTCAGTACGACCAGGTTTTGCAGCCGCACAATTTGATGTGCGGACCGTACTTGTTAGAAATCCTCTGAAGCTCAGGAATCAGCTCTACGACCACACATGTATTTCCGCAGACTGCACTTTCTTCTACGGCCACATAATTACTTATGCGGAGCGCACTTTGGCCTGCTGCACTCCTTTTTGCCTTTATGAGATGGAACACTCCTTTTTGAGTTAGAATTCTTCGTTAAGGGCCAATTCTCCAACATTCCTTCAATTTGTACAATTCCATTAGTTTTGGAAACAAGAATCAACACTTTTGGACTAATGTCACAACCCAAAATCCTTCTTTAGGAGTCGTGATTGACCTATTCTCTTAGACTAGGTAAGCTTAACACTTATTGAATTAATAATAGATTTTAACCAATCAACTATCAAACATAAACCAGAAATTTATATATAAAGCCAACAATCCCAAGTAGATATACAACATCCTAAAACTAGCAATACAAGTCATAAGCTCTACTGAGTTCACTAGAAAATCTTTAAGTACAACAGCTCCGGAATAGAATAAACAGTACAAAGTAAACATCAGAAGGTGACTATGAGGCATGCGAACGCGATGGTAGATAAACCTTGAGTTTCCATAGCAATACTCGGTCAGCTGTCCAATGATCAACACACTCTGAGGTACCTGGATCTGCACAAAAATGTGCAGCAAGCATATATGAGTACACCACAGCGGCACCCAGTAAGTATCAAGACTAACCTTGGTGGAGTAGTAATGAGGAACAATAAAGGTACCTACTAAAGAAAATAACCTGTACAAGTATAAATATAAAACTAACAGAGGACAATATAAAGCTAAACATGGTAAGAATAATGTTACAATACTTGTATTAAGAACTAGAAACAACAATTAACAACAAGGAGAAACAGGTAATAATGGTATAAAGTAAGCGGAATACAGTTAAAGTTCGGCGAAACCAAGTAAGGGAAAACATGTAACAATCCAATAAAACAACTGATTTCACACAAGGTTTATATAAGAATTTCCCCGATGTACCACACCTTATAATCACCATTTCACGGGTCTCAAATCACGAACCCTAATCCCTTGGCATCTCGTGCCCACATTACAAATCATAACCGCACTAGTTACGGTGTATGCTTGTGCAAGTATTCTATCACAGCTCGAGTCAATAAGTAAGATCAGAGACAATGAATGGCACGTAGGAAACAACGCAACAAAATCGTATTATGCACGACTCACACAAGGTAGCCACACCACTACACAAATATCATCAATAACAATGCCCCCAGGCCATCGCAAGTCATCACAAATCATCCCTGACATAACCCCCTTGTCTCGGTGCATGCGCAACAACAAAGTAAATGCATGCCTTGTCTCGCCACACACGCATATATCATCCCACATTGTCTCGCCACATGCGCAAACCCACAAATGTAGTCGCCTTGTCATGCCGCATGTGCAAATATCAATAATAACAATAGCACAAACAACTCACATGCGAACACCCCGACAATCCTCTCAACAATATCACGTGTGCCAAAAACATAACAATACAATATAGCAACTCGCACCATATGTGCACATATGCCACAATATTTCCTTAAAACAATTCCAATACCACAACCACACATAGACCTCGGATCAACAACACTGAGTACAACAACAACAACAACAACAACAACAACAATAACATGAGAGTACAACAAGTAAATCAATACACGGATTGCAAAAACACAAAGAAATGGAAGAACGAGCTCACAATGAAAGACACAACAAGTAATAATGGTTTCAAATAAGATCAACTCAACAATGAGAGAGATAATGTGTAACAACGATATCAAATAAGAGTAACTCAACGATATGAGAGATAAATTAACAATGATTTCTAATAAGAATAACTCAACAATAAGAGAGATAACATGTAACAGCAATCTCAAACAAAGATAGGTCAACAATGGAAGAGGTAATATATAGCAATGACTTCAAATAAGGATAAGTCAACAATGGAAGAGGTAACATACAACAATGACATCAAATAAGGATAAGTCAACAATGGAAGAGATAACAATAACTTCAATCAAGGATAATAGACTACGGAAGGATAACATGGCAATAAAAGAGGCAACAACGTCAACTAAGGCATATAAAAGTATATGTGGGCAATAAAGGGTAGAACATCGACCAATCATCTTCAAATAAGACATGTGAGGGTCAATTTAGTAATGGAGCATATAACATGATAAGACAACTTCATTTTAACATACATAAGAACCTATGAGTATAAACCGGTCAAATTTCCACATATAAGCCATGTACACACTCGTCACCTCGTGTATACGTCTTTCATGTAGTTCAAATAGCAAACAACCAATCCCTACGAAGTAGTTCCCCCACACAATGTTAGGCAAGATACTTATTTCAAAAACCCTCAATCAATACTCTAAAATAGCTTCTTTTTTTTACAATTCACCTCCGCTCGGCTCAAATATAACCAAAATTGACTTAATAATATCAAATAATGCAAGAGAAATCAATTTCAATAAATAAAGCTATGAGCTTTACACAATTCTTCAAAAGTCAACAAAGGGCTCGCCCAGTCAAAACCTAGGTACAAGGGTAGAATTCGACCACCCATAACCCCACGAATCTATACATGTGTTTTGTTTCAAAATCTGAGTCCAAATCGATTCTCAAAACTCAAATTCTTATTTTTCAAAATATAGACAATGCTTCTCAAAATTTCACTTTGATTTTGATGTTAAAACTCACATATAATCATGTAAAATAGTTGAAATTGAACAAAATCACTTACCCAAATATTGTAGATGAAATTTACTCTTCAAAATAGCCTCTTACCGAGTCTAGGGTTCAAAGATGTAAAAATGAGACTAAAATCCCGTCCCTCAGCTTTAATGTCCAGGCGCAGGTGTCATAAATGCGAATCCCGCAAATGCGAAGAAAGGTCAAAAATATGACAATTATCACACCCCTGCTACAGTCACAATTGTGAACCAAATACACTTCGCAAAAGCGACCCATTTGATCACAAATATGAACAAGCTTACCCAGCCCCCCCCCCCCCCC
>MCJB01049180.1:0-16642 GCA_002018475.1 Nicotiana obtusifolia | reverse complement strand
AATCGCAAATGCGAACCTAATAGACCTTCAGCCTAATATTGCAAATGCGATCCGTATCTTGCAAATGCGAGACCTGAAGCATATGTGCAAAACTAGCAGAACATAAACTCTATCAAGCACTCTACAACGCATCCGAAACTCACCCGAGCCCCCGGGGCTCCAAACCAAACATCACCACTAGTCTAAAAACATAACACGAACTCGCTCACCCAATCAAGTCATCAAAATAACATCCAAAATCATGAATCGGACCTCCAAAACACATGAAATCAACATGAAACTCAATAACTTTAAAAAACACAACTAGGCGTCTGATTCCTATCAAATCAACTCGGAATGACGCCAAATTTTGCAGACTAGTTCTAAATGACAAAACGGACCTATTCCAAGTCCCGAAATAGAGATCCGAACATGATAGCTATGAAGTCAACCTACGGTCAAACTTATAATAATTCTAAGCCTTTAAATAGCCAACTTTCGGCAAAACAACACAAACCAACCTAGGGACCTCCGAATTCGATTTCCGGCATACGCCTAAGTCAAAAATTGCGATACAAACCTATCGGAGTCATTAAAACACCACTCTAGTGTCGATTTCATGAAAGTCAAACCTCGATCAATATTATTAACTTAAGCTTCTAAAGTGAAAATCACTCATCCAAATGCATCCCGAAACATCCGAAGATCGAATTCGACCATGGACGCAAGTCATAATACACAATATGAAGCCACTCAAGACCTCGAACTACTGAACGGAACCTTAAAGCTCAAAACGACCAGTCCGGTCGATGCATTCTCCCTCTCTTAAAAAATGTTCGTCCTCGAACGTGCCAAGAGTCTTTCCTAAATCATCAAATCATGATATAAACTCACTATACATGTACCCATGTGTGATCTAACATCACCCCTAATTCACATAGGCCCGACAACATCATCTCAACTGAGAATATTCCTTCTACTCATGCCAATAAGACTTAGAATCAAATTTCAACATCTACCAAGTGCCCTATTATCACACAACCACTTTGTAAAATCCCCAACTAGCTGCAATAGCTCATGTATACATCCACAAGATACAACCACACAACATAACACAGCATCCATATGCCCATAACATTAACTCTGGCCACAATAGTTACCTATTACAAAGTTCGGTACCGACCAACAAACTAATATTGACTAGAACCTTGTTCCAGATCTTCAAACCACTAACAATGATGCAAGAAACATGCGAAACTCATAACTACTCATCCAATCAATAAGCAACATTGAACGCCACCTGGGCACATACATCATGATCCAAACCCAACAAGCACAACTCGACTATCACTGAACATGGAAAGAGAAACACATGAGAGAACTACCAAATAGTTATAACTCCCTGTCAGTATCATACTACGAATCCTTTCCACAAGGGAGAAAAAAACTTATGAACTAGTCACAAGGATCTCATCCTAATATAACTATACCGCGGCACGTAGCCCGGTTCAAACATATCAACCCACACGAAAGCAAGATGACCTCATCCTCAGCTCTGAATCACAAGTACAATACACCTCACACCAGTCAAAACCTTCCACTAACTCAATTTCATGAACAAATCACAACACGTAGTGGATTTTCCCATACCGTTATAGCACGAAAATCATAAGTCTTAGCCAAACAATCCAGAAATCACACCAAACCTACCGTAATGAGTAACATAAAGTTTATTCTAGTCTCAAAACTCTCAACAGTAAGCAAACCAAAACGTTAAACACGTGCTATCACAATAGAGTTCCCCGACTAGCGTAAACACATGAACAGAGTACAAGAATCACAAAACACAACCATATCAGAAGCAAGGTAGGATGAATCTTACCATTAAATGGGACCGGATCGAAATAACACAAATGTATCTCAATAATCAACCGGAACCATACCTGTGATGACATCATGGTGCATCAGCCTCCACGTAACCAAGAAGACCATAACAATGGGCACGACCTCCCCCTCTAGGTCTACCTCCACCCGCCTGATCTTCACTCCAAGCTAGCGGTGCAGGTATAGCACCAACTGGAGCAGAACTCATAGCTTGAATACCACGCTGTGACACATCTGTCTAGAGTCTGGCACAATCTCTCACCATGTGGCTGGCATCTCCACACTAAAAGCAACCTCTGTGCTGACGTAGTTGTGGAAGTTGTCCGATATTGGTACTCTAGGACCCATGGATATCTTAAACACCACGTGAAGCCTGAAGTGCAAACTGAACTAGCTGACCCACAAAACCTCTACCATGACGTACCCTGCCTCCAAAATAAGGATCAGTAAACCCTCCCAGTCCATGAGGCCTCTTATCCTCCCAGTCCTCTCTCTCCTAGCCCTCATACCCTCTAATTTGCGATCGATCTCTACCACCTGCTGAAATGGAACATCCATCTCCAACTCCCAAGCCATGCTGAATCGGATATCGTAACTGAGCCCCACAATGAACTTGCAAACCCACTCCTAACTGTAGAAACTAAATCACGTGTGTGATGGGACAACTTGCTGAATTTGATGGCATACTCTGACACTATCATAGTGCCATGACGCAGCTGCTCGAACTATGTACGACATGCATCTTGAAAGATATTGGGGAACAAACTCCCCAAAAACATCTCTGAAAATTGAGTCCAAGTGGGTGGCGTTGCATCCGCGGACCTACCCTCCTCAAAAACCTGCCACAACTTATATGCTGCTCAAGACAACTGAAACATAGTAAAAGCAATGCCGCTCATATCGACAATACCTATGTTGTGAAGAATACTATGGCACTTCTCTAGAAAACCTTGCGCATCCTCGATAGCTAGGCCACTGTAAGTAGGAGGATGATACTTTTTCAACCTCTCAAGTCTCAGCTGCTCCTCCTCAAATGCCCCAGGCTTGATCTTAGGGTGAACTAGTTTAATAGGTTGTGTTGGCATAACACCCGAGTCTTGACCAATGTGGATCCGTGATGTGCCGGGTAATTTCGGCACATTTTGATACTACTTGCTTAGAGTTTAACTTGTTTTACGTGCAAATTCTACCGATACTTATGTAATTTTAGTGTATTTGCAGTACATCGAGTGTAAGGACCCAAAAGCACGGAAAAGAGCTCAAAAAGCCAACTGAAGACAAGAAAAGAATTCAACAGCATCGCAGATGGGAGTATGCGGTCGCAAACAGCATATGCGGACCGCATAGTTCACAAGCAAATCGCAAACAAGTACAGAACTCTGGGCACTTCTTCATGTCGAGAATGCGGTCGCATATGCGACCGCAAAACAAGAATGCGAACCGCAAACTTGCATTGTGAAATCGCAAACGCAAGCAGAGTTTCTGGGTGAAAATCAGGGTGAAAAATGCGATCGCATAATCAACATGCGGACCGCAAAACCATAATGCGATGAAGGCAACACTCTTGGGTCACATATGCGACAGTCGAGGAAGATTTGCGGTCCACATTTCTGTTTTGCGACAGAAATGTGGTCCGCATTATTAACACCAGGGGCAAATTAGTCCAGATCTCACCTCGGGTTTTGGGCCTTTATAAATAGGTTTAATAGGGTTTTGTGGAGGATATCTTGTCAGAATTAAAAAGTACGGGCATTAAACTAGTTTGAATTCTGGGAAGCTTTTTGGATCAATTACCTTCTATTTTGTAAGATGATGACAATTACTATTCTTTCTCATTCAATTTCAGCATGAGTAGCTAATTCTAAACGCTAAGGTTGTGAACCCTAGATGGGTATAATGTTATTGAGATTTTGATATTAAATATCATTTCAATGGATGATTGATATTTATTTACTTCTTATTCTTCAAAAAATTGTTAGTGGTTGCAAACATTGACAAACGCCATTTAGTTTTATTTTTGCTTGGGAAAGTGGGATAGAATTCGGTAGAAGTAAATAAGAAAGACTCAAGGCTTTAAACCTTGTTTAATAAAATCGCTTAGGAATAGGTGGATTTTAATTTGGCATTAATTGATTGTTCTTGATCACAACTCTTTTTTATTTGGTAAAATCATAAAGAGGACATATTATCCAACTATTGAAAAATATTGGGTAGTAAATTAGGCATCAATTGCATATCAAGAAAGTCTTCTGTTGGAATTATACAATATTAATATCAATATTAATATAAGGGGAACACAACCTTGGTTTCTTTAAATCATATTATTTACAGTTACAATATTGCAATCAATCTTCTTTTAAACTTAAATTCAATAAATCTCTTTGTTCCGATTACTTGGTAGAATTATGACTTAGTTGAGTATTACACTAATTTAGTGAATGTTTCACACCTATTCCCTGTGGGATTCGACCCCAACCTTGTTAGGTTATTATATTTGACACCTACCGCTTACACTGTCTATTAAGGTGTAATTTGAGCGTATCAAATTTTGGCGCCGTTGCCGGAGAGTATGGTTCTGAAATTACTAATTAGTGTATACTTTACTGTACGTCTAATTCTACTCTATTACACGCTGTTTGTTGTGTTTGGTATAGACAAGGAGATATGTCAGACCATGAAGATGATGTGGAGATACAGGAGGAAGGAAATCCTTTTGCAGACATTGAGGAGTATATTGAGGATACAAGCGCTATTGTACCTCCTGCTATCGGTGCCGCTACCTTCAAAGTGGAACACGGATTAATTTTGATGCTGAAAGCGGAGGGATTTTTTAGAAATTCTACTGATGATGATCCAACACAGCACCTCAGAAATTTCTTGGGTGTATGTGCGATGAACAAGCAGAATCATGTCTCCGACGATGCCCTCAGGTTAAGATGCTTTAAGTATTCTCTAGCTGGGGATGCGAGGAAATGGCTCCAGCATCTTCCTCCAAATTCTATACATTCATGGCCTGAACTTGTCCGAGCTTTCTTATCAAAATGGTTTCAACAAAGCAAGAAATCCGAGCTCAGGGACAAGATTTTCTTCTTTAAGCAACTACCTGGCGAACAGTTACATGAAGCGTGGGATCGCTTCAAATTATACTTGGTGAGGTCTCCAAACCATGGTTTTCCAGATTCCATCTTGTTGGAAAATTTTTATATGGGTTTGGATCCTATGAACCAATCAATAGCGAAGAGTGCAGCTGCTGGATCTTTTATGGAGAAAACCTTCGCTAGGGTGACTCAAATCTTAGACAAAATGACAAAACACAACCAAGCTTGGCATTCTGAGGATTCCACAGGCGGAATTGCAATTGGCTCTCCTTCTATGAACAACTTGATCAAGGAAAATCAAGAACGAGACCAAGTGATTGTAGAACTTGCCACAAATGTCAATGTGTTGACAAAGCTTTTCAAAGAAAATCAGAAGAAGAAAGCGAATGTGGTTGAGAATGTGCAGCCGGTACAAAATGATGATTATGAAGAGGCAAATTATGTTAATAATTCTCAAGGAGGGTACCAAAGGCAATATTACCAAGGTCAAGGCTCTCACAATCAATGGAGACCAAACCCACAAGGGCAAGGTCACCATCAATGGCGAAACGACCAAAGTGGCTCTAACCAAGGAAACTGGAACAGCAATAACAATTTTTCAAATCGAAGTTCCAACCCCTATGTTCCTCCAAAGGGTCAGTATTCAAATCAAGTATCCTCTAGTGAGTCTAAATAGGAGAGCATGCTTGAAAGGATACTACAAAACCAAGAAAAGTCTGATAATTCTATGAAGAACATGACTGAGTTGGTTGGCTCTCACACTGCGGCGATTCAAAAACTGGAATTGCAAATGAGAGATCTTTCTCGTGAGCAACATCCACAGCAGAAGGGAACACTCCCTAGTGATACTATTGCAAATCCAAAGGGAAGTGGGAGTGTCCCAACTTCCCATATCATGGCTATCACTACCAGGAGTGGGAAAATACTACAAGGAAAGAATGAGCAAGCAGTTGATGTGGAAGAACTTGAAAAAGGAGTCGAGGTTGAAGAGCCCAATGTTGTTGAGGTAAAGAAAACTCCAGAGGTTGTGCGAATCCGAGATGAGACCCGAGAAGGGATGAAGGAAAAGGCAGAAGAAACATCAAACATTCTTCCGCCAATTCCTAGACCCCCTCCTCCTTTCCCTCAGAGACTTGCAAGAAGAGTTGACGATAGCAAGTTCGAGAAATTCTATGATATTCTCAAACAGTTATCTGTGAATATACCGTTCTTGGAGGCTTTTCAAGAATGCCCGGTTTTGCTAAGTATCTAAAAGATTTGATCACGAAGAAGAGAACCACCAAGAATGAGGTGGTGAATATGACTCATCGGGTTAGCTCTATTATTGCTACAAATCCAATTCAGAAGAAAGAGGACCCGGGAGCATTTACTATTCCGTGCACCATTGGAGTGCGCGACTTTGCAAAGGCACTTTGTGACAATGGGGCCAGCATCAATCTAATGCTGCTTGCCATTTACAAACAAGCGGGATTAGGAATGCCAAGGCCGACGAGCATGAGGTTGCAAATGGCTGACCGTTCAATCAAGAGACTAGTTGGTATTGTAGATGATGGGATCGTGAAAGTTGGGAAATTTCATATACCAGCTGATTTTGTAATTCTTGACTGTGCTGTGGACAAGGAAATCCCTATTATCTTGGGGAGACCATTGCTGGCCACTAGAAGAGCCCTTATGGATTCGGAACGTAATGAAATTAAATTCCGAGTGAACAACGAAGAAGTTACATTCCAAGCAAGTAAGGGTATGAAGCTGCCAAACGAATACGAGAGCATTTCAGTGATTGGTATTGTTGATGAAGTAGATGGTGCACTGCCTAGGTGAAGCATTGGCAGCCATATTGGTAAACTTCGATGGTGATGATATGGATGGCTTTATGGAGTCAGTGAATGCATTAGAGGGGCGTGGTTCTTACTCGTATAATCCACCAAAGCTTTCCCTTGATTTGGAGAATAGAGCTACACCTCCTGCAAAGCCGTCTATTATTGAGCCACCGAACTCGAGTTCAAACCACTCCCTCCGCATTTGAGGTATAAATTTCTTGGCTTAAATAATACTTTACCCGTAATTGTTTCTTCGTTGTTGAATGATGTGCAGGTGGAACAGTTGCTGAAAGCTTTGAGGGAGCATAGACAAGCCATTGGTTGGACAATTGCGGACATTCGGGGGATCCCTGCTGGAATTTGTGAGCATAAGATTCAATTAGAAAGTGGGACAAAACCGAGTGTGGAACATCAACGACGGTTGAATCCATCAATGCAGGAAGTGGTAAAGAAAGAGATAATCAAATGGCTGGATGCTGGGGTAGTCTACCCAATTGCTGATAGTTCGTGGGTAAGCCCAGTGCAATGCGTGCCAAAGAAGGGAGGCATGACTGTTATCAAAAATGAGAAGAATGAGCTTATCCCAACGAGAACAGTAACCGGATGGAGGGTATGCATGGACTATAGGAAACTAAATAGTGCCACATACAAAGACCATTTCCCTATGCCTTTTATTGATCAAATGCTTGATCGGCTAGCAGGAAAGTCCTTTTATTGTTTCCTTGATGGATACTCCAGTTATAATCAGATCAATATCGCTTTGGAGGACCAGGAAAAGACAACATTCACATGCCCATATGGGACATTCGCTTTTAGCCGGATGCCATTCGGCCTATGCAACTCCCCAGCTACCTTCCAGAGATGCATGATGTCTATCTTCTCCGATATGGTAGAGGACTTCCTTGAGGTATTTATGGATGATTTTTCGGTAGTAGGTGAGACGTTTGAGCAGTGCCTGAGTAATCTCAAACAAGTACTCAAGCGATGTGAAGAGACAAACCTTGTGCTAAATTGGGAAAAATGCCACTTCATGGTGGATGAAGGTATCGTTTTGGGACATAAAATATCAAGATGTGGCATTGAGGTAGACAAAGCTAAAATAGAAATCATCTCTAAGCTTCCTCCACCCACGTCCGTCAAAGGTTTTCGTAGTTTTTTGGGGCATGCCGGATTCTACAGGCGCTTCATTAAGGACTTCTCAAAGATTGCAAATCCCATGTGTAAACTCCTTGAGAAGGATGCCAAGTTCGTTTTTAATGAGAAATGCCTCAAATATTTTGAGGAACTGAAGACAAAGCTCACCACGACACCCATTATTGTCACACCTGATTGGTCGCTTCCTTTTGAACTTATGTGTGATGCCAGTGGTGTAGCTATTGGAGTGATGCTGAGACAAAGACACAATAAAGTTCTTCACCCAATATACTATGCTAGCAAAACACTTAATGGGGCGCAGATGAATTACTCCGTAACTGAGCAAGAACTGTTAGCTATTGTTTATGCTTTCGAGAAGTTCCGTGCATATCTGCTGGGTTCCAAAGTAATTGTGTACACCGATCATGCAGCTCTCTGTTATCTGATGGCGAAGAAAGATGCAAAGCCGCAACTAATCTGATGGGTTTTACTGCTGCAAGAGTTCGATTTTGAAGTGATGGATCGAAAGGGAACACAAAACCAAGTGGCAGATCACTTATCTAGACTTGAAGAACCGGGGAGACAAAAAGGAGAGCTGGAAATCAATGATGCATTTCTAGATGAACAAATACTGGCGTTATCCAATTCCTTTGCACCGTGGTATGCAGACATCGCTAACTACATAGTCAGCGATCTTATTCCGGAAAGGGTTGGAATCACACCAACGGAAGAAGTTCTTCAGGGATTGTCGAAACTATTATTGGGAAGAACCTTTCTTGTTCCGTGTCTGTGCGGATAACATAATTAGGAGATGCGTGCCCGAGGAAGAGATGCTACAAATTCTGAAAGCTTGCCATGACTCACCGGTTGGGGGTCATCATGGGGGGAAATAGAACGGCAGCAAAGATCTTGGAATGTGGTTATTACTGGCCGACCATTTATCAGGACGCTAATCAATTGGTGAAGTCTTGTGACCAATGCCAACGACAGGGCCCAATTTCTAGGAGGCATGAGATGCCTATGAACTTTGTGATGGAAATCGAACTATTCGACGTTTGGGGTATTGACTTCATGGGCCCTTTTATAAGCTCATGTGGGATGAAATATATCTTAGTGGCTGTGGACTACGTGTCCAAATGGGTAGAAGCCGTTGCTTTACCAAACAACGAAGCTCGGAGTGTGACCGCATTTCTAAAGAAGAATATTTTCACCCGGTTTGGCACCCCAAGAGCCATTCTCAGTGATGGGGGTTCGCATTTCTGTAACAGAGTCTTTAAAGGTCTCCTTGACAAGTACGGGGTCAAGCATAAGGTTGCCACACCTTATCATCCACTATCGAGCGGTCAACTTGAGGTATCCAACAGGGAGGTAAAGAGCATTTTAGCAAAGATGGTGAATGCAAACAGGACCGACTGGTCAAAAAAGCTAGATGATGCTCTATGGGCCTACCGTACAGCGTACAAGACCCCTATCGATACATCCCCTTTTCGGCTAGTCTTCAGAAAAGCGTGCCATTTACCTGTAGAACTTGAGCATAAGGCTATTGTGGGCCTTAAAGAGATTAAACATGGACTGGGTGGAGGCTGGAGCTCTAAGGCTAGCACAATTAAATGAAATGGAGGAGTTCCGTCTTCACGCATATGAAAGTGCAGCAGTATATAAAGAAAGAATGAAATTCGTCCATGACAAGAAGATCTTAAAAAGAGAGTTCAAGGCAGGGGATCTGGTATTGCTGTTCAATTCAAGACTAAAACAATTTCCGGGGAAACTGAAGTCTAAATGGTCTAGACCATTTAAAGTTGTTGATGTCTCTCTTTTTGGAGCTGTTGAATTAGCATCGGAGGATGGGCTCCGAACCTTCAAGGTAAACGGGCAAAGAATCAAGCACTACTTGGGAGCGGATGGAGAGAAACATTTGGTAGAGCAACTGGCTGTAAAGGATGGTCCAATCCCAACCTTGGAATGATTGCAGAGGCGTCTTAGCTTCGTCGTGCCGCGACATTAAATCAAGCGCTTCATGTGAGGCAACCCATGTGTGGTAACATTTACTTTTGTTTGTAGTTGTATCTTTATTTAAGTTTTAATATCATATTTGTACTTAGGGCTTTTTGAAGGATGTGTTAAGATGCAGGAATTTGACAAAAGGACACAAAAATTGAAAAGGAGTTCGTGGAACTGCAGAAGAAACAACAATGTGACAAATGCTACACAAATGCGATCGCATTTTTAATATGCGAACCGCATTTGTGTCGCAAACTGAAGCAGAAAGTTGATTAGGCATAGTTGGCATAAATGCGACGAAGCACAGCATTTCGCGGATCGCATTTGAGTGATGCGGACCGCATTCTTACCGCAAACAGGGACAGAGAATTTGGTTCAAAAGTATGATATAAATGTTGTGAGGTCTCTTATTATGCGATTCGCATTTACAATATGTGATGACTTAACCATCGCATACTGCTAGGTTGTGTTCGCATTCCCTCATCTTCTAAATCCTTCAGTCTAGTATATTAAAAAAAAAAGAAGAAAAAGAGAAGAGAGAACACAACAGAGAATGACCATCGATAGACATCATCGGAGGAAATTAAATTTCAATCTTACCAATCATCAAAGTGCTGATTAAAAGTTGACCCAAGCCCTAAAATCTTCTCCACAGGTATGTTCGACCTTTGTTATATGTTTGATTTTAATTTTTCAAGTTAGGTTTGGTGTTTCAATGGAGTTTTTGACCTTTTTGGGGGTTGAAGACAAGAATCTAGGGTTTTAATTCTTGAGGGATGAACATACTTGTGTATATTAAGGTATTTACGATCCACAAAATCAAAATGTGGATCGCACTTTGATTGCATCCCTAAACCCTAGGTATCTGAGGAAGACAACAAACGCGGTGTCTTTGCAATCGCATAATAGCTATGCGGACTGCAAAGACACAGCAAACACGAACAGACCATATTGGTTAGCACCAGTGATTTCTGCGGTGACTATGCGATCGCATATCTCGCTTTGCGATGAATATGAGATCGCATTTGTGTGTGTCAAACAGGCCTATGCACAAACACATTCTGCTATGGTTATGCGATTCACATATTCCACCACAGAATGAAATCTGGCTTGGCACACCTACGAATGCGACGTGTTTGCGGTTCGCATAGTGGATATGCGACCGCAAAACCACGCCGCATTTCTGTATGTCTTTGTTCATTATTCCTGTTTTGCTTTTCTCTAATGATGATAATGTCGCTTACATATCCTATTCATGCAGATATGGCTGCCAAAAAGCACTCCGTAAAGAGAAAACCAACATCCGCTTCTACCTCAGCACAACCCAAATGGGTAAGAGTGGAATCAAATGTGCCGAGCACCTCCCAGTTTGGTGAGGAGGAACGCTTACCGGAAGTCGATTTAGTGGCTGAGGCCAGACGGAAACGCGGTGATGACCTTCAGCTTCGATTCGGGGTTGAAGGTTCCAGAACATTGTTCAGGGAAGGGCTAACAAAGGAAAATCTTGGGGGAGAAAAACTTAAGCTTGAACGGATTACAGGAACAGTACCCTCATATTCTCGAAAACATCAAAACGAGAATATGGGAGTACTTCACTACGGACCCCAAAGAATACAATGAGTCAATGGTCCGGGAATTCTATGCGTCTTACGAAGCTTCACGAACGGGGTACCATAGACGCAACAGAATATTCACCGGCATTGTCCACGTTCGGGGTAAGGCTGTGTTTTGCGACAGTGAGCATATTAATGAACTTTATTTCCCCGATTGGGAATCAGGAACAGCTGAGTACGATGCCAAGTACTCCAACAGAGAACAAGAACGTGGATGGATAGCGTCTGTTATTGCCAAGGGGACTCCTGCCTGGATTAACCCTAGAAAGAAAATTTATAAAGAGGACCTCACATGGGAAGGAAAATTTTGGCTAAACTTCGTCACCTCCCATTTAATACCGTCTAGGAACGAAACAGATATCAGCATTGAGAAAGCACTTCTCATTGCGTGTATTATGACTGGTATTAAAATTGATGTGGGGAGTCTCATATTCCAGGAGATTGGCATCCGGGCAATGCAGCGGGCCACATCACTTCCCTTTCCGAGTTTGATCACAACCCTCTGCCAAGAGGTGAATGTTCCTTTCTTGCCACAAGCAGACAAACTCGGAAAGTCTAAGAGGGATATTGATATCACTCGTATCAGTGATTTTGCTGCCCCACCAGAGACCCCAATTCAGGACATTGACTCCCAAAATCTCCTTTCTCCCCAAGATCCAGACACCTCCACTGCTACTGAAGAGACTGCACCCCCGTCTGACACGGGTCCATCTTCCTCAACAATGCCAGCCCTTTCAAGACTTGGTCTGATTGCACATCACGCAAATTCCAAAGTGGACCAACTCTTGAAAACCCTGCCCCACCTGATCAAACAGGCCCTGACTCCTATTCAAACGTCAGTGACCGCTCTCCAACAACAACAAACATTGTTCGGAGATCGTTTGCACAAACTTGAGTCTAGGGTTGAACAGATTGAAAGAGGTGAGGTTAGGGATTTACCCCAGCTGAGAGAGGAAATAAAATCCATGAAGACCGAACTCCAGAAAATGCAAAATCTGGAGTTCGACATAGCATCTCTCCTCCCCAATGAGGGTGACCAGGGTGCTGACATTGTTACACCAGACTTGGGCCTGGACTTCACGGCGCTAATGGCAGACATTGCACCTTCGTCTGCTAAAGTGTCTCATCCTCCCGCTCCTCCAGTACCGGTAGATATTACTGATGACGAGACATCGGGGCAGTCATCAGAATTCGAAGGGAAAGAATCAGAGGATGCAAGTTCAGGGTCCGATAAGGGTGATGACCCTAAGGAAAAAGGCAAAGCAATTGCTGCGCTAACTGCGGAGGAAGAAGAAGAGCAAGCAGACATTGAGAGGGCCATACAGCAATCGTTAGCGGAAGCGGCTACCCTTGCAGACTCATCAGCCACACAGCCACCAATGGGCGAAGTTAGCAGCTCAGCGACCCCACAACCTGCTCCAGATTAGTCCCACAGCCCTCCTGCAGCTCCGAAGGAGACATAGCTACTGCATCTCTTCGCGCAAATGCGCCCCAGGGAGCCCCTTGCACTCTATTTTTTTTTCTTATGCATTAGGGACAATGCATGATTTAAGTTGGGGGTGGTAGCCTTATCTGTATATCTATGTATTTGATCTATTTTCTGTCATGTTTAGCGACATTGATAACTGTACAATATGTAGTAATGATTAACGATTTATGTATATATGCTGTTGTAATTAAATAGTTAGTGAAATGAAGTTTGTCAATAAAATCCACTTGTTTTTTCTTTGCCGGATTCTTTTTCAAGGGTGTAATAGTAGAACCGGGTTTATTAATATGAGATATATTGACCGGGATGGTGAATTTGTTTAGTATCAAGTATCTAAATTTGTGTGTAGATTAGACCCTTGTTAACAAATCAACTATGTGAATTTGAGGCTCATTTTGTAACTCTAGGTCTACCTAGAATCGTGTATGTATACACGAGGAAAGCCTCGAGTGACCAAATGTGAACTCTAAAGCTGTAAACTGTGTTAACCGAACAGTTTGTGTGCCAATGTGTGTGAGCTCCTTGTTTAGATAGTTCTTGTGTTCACTTCTGCCATCTAGAACTTGCCCGGTTGGTTTTTCGACGCTTATTATAAGTACACTGAGTTGGAGAGAGGATCTTAGGCATTCTTTGCTTAGTTATGAAACCTTTCTAGCCTTTTCATCCTACCTGTGCATAAATAATATCACTAGTACCCTATTTGAGCCTTTTAGACTTTTCCTTGGCCTCCGCATTACAAACCTTTCCCGTTCGTAAAACAATGATCTCTTTTGAACCTGTTCCTCCTTGAACATTGAGAACATGGCTAAAAGCCTAAGTTGGGGGTGTTGGTCAAAATGGAAATGGATAAGGCTGTGAAGCGAGGGTGAGAGCCTATACCTCAAAGTGCTAATGTGAATTTATGAAAGCTCCAAAGAAAAAAAATCATAAATAGTTATGTATGTATTTGCAATAATGGAGCTATGAAATAGAGTAGAGAGGTATTTAAGGCGTGTCCACTGTGGGAACTAAACGCCATTGAGGCTATGGGGTTGAAAAGAAGAAAAATGTTAAAAGAAAGAAGAATGTAATTAGTGTTCAAGGAGGATGTAGCCACTCATATCTAAATATATATCCTACCCTTCCTTAAACCTACATTACAAGATTACAAAGTCCTTATGTGATCTCCAACCAAGTGTTCTTAGAAGTAGGTGACGAATTAAAATAAGGGCAAGCTTATGGTATGGCAAGTGGTGACACTTGAAATTTTGTTCTGAGAGTGAGTGTATTTGCACTTTATTCCCTTTGTATTGCTATGATAAATATTGTGAGAGTGGGACTTTCTTTCCAGTGAGGGCACATAAACTGCTAGGTTGATAGAAAGTTGGGTTTTGAGTAAAACATAAGTGTATTCAGCTGAAGGTAGCCTTTAGTTACTTTGTTGAGGCTCAAAGTTCACTAACTGATTGGTTGTCCTTGAATATACTGATGATTCAAGGAGGGTACAGTATTCAAAGAGATATACTTAAGATACTAACAACAAACACCGTCCATAGTCAGTATTGCTTCATGTTTGATAAGTAGAGTCTAGACTAGGATAGTATCGTTTTAGTTGCTTGAGGACAAGCAAGAGTTTAAGTTAGGGGTGTTGATGTGCCGGGTAATTTCGGCACATTTTGATACTACTTGCTTAAAGTTTAACTTGTTTTACGTGCAAATTCTACTGATACTTATGTAATTTTAGTGTATTTTCAGTATATCGAGTGTAAGGACCCAGAAGTACGGAAAAGAGTTCAAAAAGCCAACTGAAGACAAGAAAAGAAGTTAAGAGCATCGCAAATGTGAGTATGTGGTCGCAAACAGCACATGCGGACCTCATATTTCACAAACAGATCGCATACAAGGACAGAACTCTGGGAAATTCTTCATGTCGAGAATGCGGTCTCAAATGCGACCGCAAACCAAGAATGCGAACCGAAAAATAGCTATGTGAAATCACAAACGCAAACAGAGTTTCTGGGTGAAAATCAGGGTGAAGAATGCGATCGCATTTCGCGATCGCATAATCAACATGCGGACCGCAAATCAAAATGCGATGAAGGCAAAACTCTTGGGTTAAATCTGCGACAGTCGATGAAGATTTGCGGTCCACATTTCTGTTTTGCGACAGAAATGCGGTCCGCATTATTACAGCAGGGGCAAATCAGTCCGAAATTCGCCTCGGGTTTTGGGCCTTTATAAATAGGTTTAATAGGATTTTGTGAGGGACATCTTGTCAGAATTGAGAGTACAAAGTACGGGCAATTAACTAGTTTGAATTCTTGGAAGCTTTTGGGATCAATTACCTTCTATTTTGTAAGATGATGACAATTACTATTCTTTATTCTTCAGTTTTCAGCATGAGTAGCTACATTCAAACGCTGAGGTTGTGAACCTTAGATGGGTAGAATGTTGTTGAGATTTTGATATTGAATATGATTTCGATGGAAGATTGATATTTATTTACTTCTTATTCTTCAATATTGTTAGTGGTTGCAAACATTAACGAACGCCAATAAATTCTATCTTATCTTTGAAAAGTGGGATAGAATTTGGTAGAAGTAAATAACAAAGACTCAAGGCTTTAAACCTTGTTTAATAAAATCGCTTAGGAATAAGTAGGTTTTAATTTAGCATTAATTGATTGTTCTTAATCACAACTTTTTTGTATTTGGGAAAATCATAAAGAGGATATATTATCCCACTATTGGGAAATATTGGATAGTAAATTAAACATCAATTGCATATCACCAAAGTTTTCCGTTGGGAATATTCAATATTACTACCAAGAGCATTCTACTACATTAAGGGGGACACAACCTTGGTTTCTTTAATTCATATTATTCACATTCATAATATTGCAATCAGTTTTCAGTTCTCGTTTACTCGTATGTTCTATATCCCTTTTCTTGATTACAACTACTCGATAGAATTACGACTTAGTCGAGTATTACACTAATTAGATAAACGTTTCACACCTATTCCCGGTGGGATTCGACCCTAACCTTTTTGGGTTATTATATTTGACACCGACCGCTTACATTATTCTTAAGGTGTAATTTGAGCGTATCAGTGAGTAATGCATATAAATAATGACTGAAAGTAAGGAAACACGTAAAGCACAAGGTAATGCATAATGAAGCAGTAAACCATTATTTGAAAACAATAAATCAGTAAGAAATCATTTAAAAATCTTCCCAACTCTGGTTACCAGTTGTCATTGTTACCAACTGTATTATCCCTGGGCTCAGTATCAATCTCACAGCTCTGGTTACCAGTTGTCATTGTTACCAACTGTAACCTACAGTTGTCATTGTTACCAACTGTAATATCTCTGGTTACCAGTTGTCATTGTTAACAACTGTAACCTACAGTTGTCATTGTTACCAATTGTAATATCTCTGGGTACCCTGCGCTCACTGGGGGTGTACAGACTCCAGGAGGGGCCCCTTACGGCCCAAGCGCAATATCATATCTCGTGGCGGCGTGCCATCCGATCCCGTGGCGGCATGCCACCCGATCCATTTATATCATACCTATGGCGGCGTGCCACCCGATCCATTTATATCATATTCCGTGGCGGCGTGCCACCCGATCCATTCATAT
>MCJB01049179.1:5909-42063 GCA_002018475.1 Nicotiana obtusifolia | reverse complement strand
GTTTTGGAATTTGACGACCAGCGTCGATTGCAGTCGCCATCCGATAGGCCGAGACCGGGACATCGAGACATTGAGTAGAGAAGTCCGAGACCGGATGTCATCAGAATGAAGCTCGAAGCCAAGGCGCTCGAGACGAGATCGTCGAGGCCGATCAGGTAAAACATCCCATGGTAAAATTATCAGATTTGCGTAACTGAAGGACCGAAAATCTTGTGATATGTAAACATCTCGGCGGGAATCGCGGCTCAAATCAATAAAGACGTTGAATTCAGTAATTCTAGGAATATCTTACCTTGTAAATAAGATTTTTACCTTGTATAGAATTCTTTTCCCTTCCTATATAAACAGGCAGCCCTATTTGTAAAGGCAGACACAATCTACAATCAATATACAAAAGCTATAGTCTATTTTGCTCATTTATCTACTTCATATTTTATTTCCAAAGGATTCTAACACAGAAAGGTTACTCAATATTGGTGGTTTGCTCTTTTCCTTGTTCACTAAATTTAGTCTCTATTTCCGTTTATTCTTTAACTGTATTAAATCAGGTCACGTATCCTTAAAACCACATATAAATTTAATTATTACTCGTAATGAAGGGTAAACAACGAGCTTTTAATGTGTATAAAATTCCTTTGTTGCAAGGACTTGGAAAATAATATATACCAATACATTAACCAAACAATTCGGCCTTATATGAGGATGAACTCCAATCCTAATCTCCTTTGCAACAAAAAGGCACTACATCTTCTTGTGAGAATTCAAGAGATCTTCTTTATTATTCAGTTAGTTAAAAGATATCAGAAATATTTATCTCCAAAAATAATTTGAACCAGAGTACTTGGTAGTGTTTGGAGGTTAGAGGTGTGCCTATAACTTATACTAAAATCGAGTACGTAGAATGTAAGTTCAGCGACGTGACTCATGATACGGACGTGGAAGTGAGACTGGATTCACAAGTCATCTCTAAAAAGGGTAGTTTCAAGCAGCTCAGATCTCTAATTCAAGTTAATGGTGAGGTTGACGAGGATGTCACACATCGTATTGGGGGGAGATGGATGAAATGGAAGCCTGCTTTCTTAGTTTTGTGTGATAAGAAGGTGCCACCAAGACTTAAGGTGGTTAGACCTATTATACTATATTGGGTGGAGTGTTGACCTGTTAAGAACATTCATGTTCAGAAGATGAAAGTAGCAGAAGTAAGGATGATAAGATGGATGTATGGAAATACCAAGTTAGATAAAATAAAGAATGTTGATATTCGGGAAAAGATGGGAGTGGCACCCGCAGATGACAGGATGAAGGAAGCTAGGTTAAAATGGTACGAGCATGTGAAGATAGGGTGCTTAGATATTCCAGTGAGGAGGTGTGAGAGCTTAGCAATGGGGAAAAGGTATGAAGAAAGCTAGAGGTAAGCCTAAGAAGTATTGGGGAGAGGTGATTAGGCATGATATGGTGCTACTTCAGCTTAGTAAGGATATGAATCTTTGCACTTCAGCCTACTTCAGGTTACCGAGTGGTGGCGATAGAAGTGGGTTCCCCCTGAAACTTTGCGCTCTCTTCTGGACCAGGGGCTTTTATAGATTTTTTTATAGTGGCCTTCACCTTTCCATGTTTAGAAGAAGTAGGTTGTTCTGCGGGAACAAACTTGATGATCTCATAAAGAGAATCATCGACCTTCTGGGGTTGAACAAACTTCACCTTGGCAGAGGTCTTGGTGCTTGTCTTCGGCTTTGAGAAAATTTGGCTAGACTTTGTAATTATAAAGATAAGACTCAATTAGGGATTGCAAAGAGAATTGTTTGAGCTTTTAACAACAAAATTAACTGAATTGAAGATTAGAGTTTGCGTTGAAGAGGAGTGCTGAAGAAAAGTTGGTTTTATAGAAAAAAAGAGGTTAGAGAAAAGACCTAATTTGACGTAAAGAAGGAGAGCGGGGTAAAAGATTTTTAATGCCAACGAGATTCTTCGTCTAACGGAAATAGTTGATTTCCTATTTAACATCAACCTTCCCGAAATTTATGGCATTTGACTGTGAATGAGATTTGCTGCAGAATCCTTTATTCCCCCCTTACGGAAAAGGACTCAAAAAACTACTTACGAATTGTTCAGATTTTAGAGATACTAGTCTTAAGGTACACGCCGCTTTACGCGTGTATCTGCGTGTGTCAATGAATATATAAATTTTAAAAGTTATATAAATATTAATAAATAACGTGTTTTTTTTGTTATTGAACAAGTATTAAAAAAAAAAGGTAAGTTCCTAAAATAACGAATATTAATCTCGCTAAGCTAGCTCAATAAAACAAAGAAATCCTACATCCACATAAGTTTTTAGATGCCCTTATTATGATTTATGAGTCGTGAAATATCTTATGAAAATTATTGTTATCTTTGTTACCAAATACTATAAGCAAATAACGTAAAAGATACTTTTACCATAATTTTTCAAAGATAACAAAACAAATTGAAGAATTTGAATCTTTTGGTATTTTAGAAATTTGTGAGTGAGGAGATAGATTCCTCATAGAAAAATATTAATAAATAACAATAAAATTTTTAAGTAACTAATATTGAATTACAAAATACATAATACTATATTAAAAAATTATATGGAATTATCATTTACTGGAATGAATATACAAAGAAAGAAAATGATAACAACACTTATTTTGAATACTTTTTGTCTTATATTACATCCTTAATGCTTCAATTTAGCATGTTTAGCAATCTAATTTTTAATACTATATTATTAATGGATTTTGTTCTATTTTCTTATTTCTTTTACGGCCAATGCTTTTCTAGTGAAAATATTTATGTGCCTTAAAAATTTTATTAACTTGACAAATAATTTTACTTACATAATAATTCAAAGGCTTAATTATTTGTTGAGATTTCATGCTTTTAAGATAGTATAGAAAATTCTTGTGACCAATTTGTATAATTTTTATATAATATTGTTTGCCTTTTTATACTTTAAAAATATATTTTATACTGGAAAAAATAATAATTTTCTTATCTTCCTAATATTTAAGATTTTTAAATCAACTAAATTTTTTTTAATTATATCTTTCCTTATTTGAATTATGTAGAAAATAACTTTAAAATTAATTACAATTTTACCTTATGTAAATTATTTAATTTAATTATGACACAACTATAACTATACTTTTTCTAATATTCAGGGAAAAAAGGAATAGAATAGGCGGATTATTTCCATAAATCTACGTTATCAATTTTCCTCTCCACTAAGAGTGTTTTAATTTGTTTGGCCAAAATCACTTAGCTTGAACATTCATTAATTGTATAGAAATCAGATAAGGAAAGATATAATAAATAAAATTTTAGTTGATTTAGAAGTCCTAAATATTAGGAAGATAAGTAAATTACTATTTTGTCCAATATAAAATATATTTCTAAAGGGTAAAGAAAGCGAATAACATTTCGCTAAAGGTCTTGGTGCTTTTATTATAGTATAGATAGATGAAAAGATTTTGGTTAAAGGCACTATCAAAATACAATCAGAATTATAGCATAGGTTAAATTAGGGGTTCTTTACACAAATAGCCGGCGATATTTATCGTTTACTTTTCTAGCCATATACATAGATTATATATTAATTATACATAATTTCATACATATAATACATAAATTATACATATATTATACCTCAATCGACTATTTTAAATTAAGTGGTTGGGTGTGTGACTATATGGGTTAATCTTCTTAAATTAGAGGCACACAAATTAAACGTGTGATAACCAAGTTCTTAGCCACTTCATTAGCTTTCAATAGCAAAGTGCCAAAGACAATAAGGATAATATTATAAGACATTATTAGTGGTGGCAAAATAGATAATAGAAATAATTATTCATCCATAATACCTATCAAAAAATAGGTTGGATAATGAACTTTTTAAAAATAGATCAAAAATGGATAAGATCAATATTATTCACTTAAAAAATAAATAATCAATGAGTTTAACTTTTACATTTGTAAAGATCGAATTGGGGGTTCCTCAAGTTTAGGAGACTAGGAATTCTCCTAAAAGTGATCATATTCAAGAAACCATGGATAATATGGATATCCATATTATCCCCGTTTAGTCCATTTTCTATCGTATTAAATATGGGTCGGATCAAATATTTTTTTCATTTTTGCATTACTCGTATTTTACCCGCTCATATCTGACCCGATCCACCTATTTGCCATCCCTAGATATCATTGATAATTTTGTTTCTAAGTCAACCATACATACCAGTTCAGTATTCAGCATACTGCTTTCTAGCCAAACATTGGTGGTTGAATGAGTGAGTGAATTTTGCCAAATCCAAGATCTAGCATTGTCTCTAAGAAAATGATGTCTTATGTTTATATGCTTGGTTCTTTTAGACTGACATAAATTCTTACCTATATTGATAACACTTGTGTTATCACATAAATGGGCACAATCAACAAAGATACTACAATCTCTCTGTTGTTGCTTAATCAACAGTAATCGTGCACAACATGAGACTGTAGCAATATATTCTGCTTCAGTTGTTGATAGAGCAATTCAATTCTGTTTCTTGGTTTTCTAGGATAACCAGGCAAGAACTAAAAAAATGAGTTGTTGCTGAAGTGTATTTTCTTTAAAAAATAATTGTGTAGTCAGCATTAACATATCTAATTAAATCAAAGTTGTACCCTCTAGGATACTACAAATATAAATCAGGTATTCCTTTCGGATATATAAAAAGATATTAACTGCCTTCAAGTGTGATTCCTTTGGATCTACTTAAAATCTTGCATAGAAACCTATGCTAAAGACAATGTCAAGCCTACTAGCAGTTAAGTACAAAAGAGAACCTATCATTCCTCTGTATAGTTTCTGCTTCACACGTTTATCATCTTCATCGAAATCTAGTTTTGTAGCATCAGCAATAGGAGTATCATTTGACTTGGTCGACTCTATGTTGTATTTTATTCAGCATATTTTTGATGTACTTTTGTTGGTTCATCATTATTCTGTTTGAGGTTTTCTTAATCTCTGTCGTGACTTAAAATCCCCCTAATGATTGTGATGGCATGGTAAGTCAAAATATAAATCACCCAAAATATGATAAATACAGGATAAACTACTATCATGATATATAATAAAGTATAGTAAATTTCTAAACGTCAAGCCAAGCAGAAAATACTACAATAATCCCCAAAACCTGATAGTACGAATTCATGAGCTTCTAAGATAAAATATAATTGAACTTATTTTTATTATAAAATAGATTTGATTGGCAAAATAATTATACCAAACCTCAATTTTAAAAGAAATTATTATAATCATATTCAATCGTATATTTCTTTCTCTCTCGGTAGAACAATGTAAATTTTGTTGTAAGTCAATGATACATATATTCATTATTGTATATAATAGTACAATAAGACACTAATTTAGGATTATTAGTATTGAATTCTAAATTATATTGCTTTCTTTCTTTCTCTCCTTTTTGTTTGGCAAAAGCAAGAAATTTTCTACTTGGACAACAAAAATATAAAATTTAAAATTATACCGACTCGACCGGTCTTTTTGAGAAGCTGCATTTAGTTCTGTGATTTGAGGTCATGAGTAGCTTTATATGGTATATTATGACTTGCGTGTATCATCAGTTTTGGTATTAGAGTGGTTATCTCAACTAGGAAGCTTTAAGTTGGATGAGTTGACCGAGTTTGACATTTATGTAATTAATCTCATATCAGAGTTTTGATCATCCCGTTAGGTCTGGACGGTGAATTTGGACTTGTGCGTATGCCCGAATTTGTATTCGGACGTTTCTAGAAGGTTTTGGTTTGAATTGACGAAAGTTGACAATTTGAAGGTTTGAAAGGTTCATAGGTTTGACTGGGAGTTCGGATTGTTGTTCCAAAAATTGGACTAGGTTTGTTGGGTTATTTGGAACTAGTGTACAAAATTTGAGGTGATTCCCAGTTGTTTAGACGAGTTCGGTGCAAGTTTATATTTTGGATCGTGATAAGTTAATGTAACGATCTGAGCGGTCGTGTTGAGTATTTGTACTCAGTTTGATGGTTTGAGCTTATGAATAGCTTCATATGGTGTATTATGACTTGCATGTATCGTCGGTTTTGATTTTTAAGTGGTGTGAGATTGATTTGGAAGAATAATCTCTATTAGGAAGATTTAAGTTAGAAGAGTTGACCGAGTTTGACTTTTATGTAATTGACCTTGTATCAAAGTTTTTTATTGCTTTTGGTCCGGATGGTAAATTTTGACTTGGGAATATGCTCGGATTTGCATTTGGATGTTTCTAGAAGGTTTTGGCTTGAATTGGCGAAAGTTGATAATTTGAAGGTTTGGAAAGTTCATAAGTTTGATCAGGAGTTGACTTCGATGTTATTAGGTTTGGATTGTTATTCCCGAAATTCTAATAAGCTCGTTGTGTTGTTTGGAACTAGTGTGCAAACTTTGAGGTGATTCTGAGTTGTTTAGACGTTTCGGTGAAAGTTTAGATTTTGGGTCGTGACAAGTTGGTATCAGAGTTCTAGGTTCATATAGGTTTTATGAGTCATGAGCAACTGTCTAGTAGAATCTTGCAGATCAGTATGATGATGTCCATACTGATCTTCGAGAGGCTACAGGGCATGTAGGAAAAATTTTCATCTTTTTTTCCTTATCGTGCAACATTGTTCCATCCGATTGAATGTTATGTTGACCACTCAGTGTCATATGTGCATTGATGACTTGTGATGTCATGGATAAGGTGTGAGATGTGTTCTTTATGTTGTGGAGATATGCCAGTGTGGAGAACTTTAGGCCAGGTTCAGACTACAACTTGGGTTCGGTAGTTTCAGTTGTGTGAGTATGTGCATTTGGACTTATATGTCCGGTAGTGTCCCTAGGGAGGGATTGATGGCTCATTGAGTGATTGGATAGCAGTATGATGAGTGTTTATGCTTAGATGATTTAGATGCAACGGGAAGAATTTTGCTTTGGATGTCAAAGGACTATAGGTGCTTTGTTTCTGTCTTGATGTGTTGTATAGTCTTGAATTATGAGTATGTTTGAGATTATTCAGTTGTTCATTTGTGGAATAAATTGATTTTTATATCTTGTTTATGAATTCAAACTCGAGAAGACTAAGTGATTTCATTGTGGTTGTGACCATGATAGGACATAGAGAGATGTCAGTTTGAGGCTAGCAGGTGGGTTATCTCCTTCGGGATGGTCTGCAGTTGTATAATCCTTATTATGTTATGGGAAGAGTTTTCTTTGTACCTCTGTGTAATGACCCGACCGGTCGTTTTAGGCTTTAGCATTCCGTTTGGTGGTTTAAGGCCTTGAGAAGCTTCATATTATATATTATGACTTGTGTGTATGGTCGGTTTAAGTTTTTGGGCGATTGGGGATTGATTTGGAAGAATGATCCTTGTTTTAGAAGCTTAAGTAGTAAGAGTTGACCGAAATTTGACTTTTGTGTAGACGACTCCAGAATGCTGTTTTGATGATTCCAATAGCTTCGTATGGTGATTTTGGACTTAGGCATACGTTCGGATTTGGATTGGGAGATCCGTAGGTTGATTTGATGGGTTTTGGCGGAAGTTGGAAAGTTAAAGGTTTTGGAAGGCTGAGAGGTTTGACCGGGAGTTGACTTTGTTGATATCGAGTTCAAATTGTGATTCCAAGAGCTGGTACAACTCTGTTTTGTCATTTTGAGGTTATACGCAAACTTTGAGGTCATTTCGAGTTGGTTTGATATGTTTCGGCATTATGTTTAGAAGTTGGAAGTTCATTAGTTCATTAGGCTTAAATCGATGTGCGATTAGTGGTTTTGAAGTTGTTTAATGTGACTTGAGGCTTCGAGCGAGTTATTATTGTGTTGTGGGATTGGTTAATGTGTTTAGATGTGGTCCGGGTGACCTCGGGTGTGTTTCGGATGGGTTACAGGCCATTCCTTCCTATTTTTGGATTGCTGTTCTAATATCTGGTATCTTCTTATTCACGATCGCGAATCGATTGTCACGTTTGCGTAGGGTTAATGGGAGGCAGGAGCAGTGGATCTTCGTGTTCGCAAAGAAGGAGACGTGTTCGCGTCGTTGTGGCAATGCAGCTCTTCGCGATCGCGGGAATCTATACGCGTTCTCCTAGAAGGGCAGGCTGGTGTTGGTCAGTGTAAGCTTCGCGTTCGCGATTAGTACTCCGCGTTCACGTCGGTGTTCCTTGCTGGGCATCGCGTTCGCAACCTCTATACTGTGTTCGTGCAGGGCTATTTGGCAGCTTATGATTTTGTGCTTCGCGATTGCGAAGCATGTTCCACATTCGCGAAGAGGAACCCCTGGGCAGACATATAAGTATTCTATTTCGAGAGCTTTTGTTATTTTATCACTTTTTGAGTTAGAGAGCTCGGTTTTGGGCAATTTTGGAGAGGATTTTCGCTATTTGGATTGGGGTAAGTATTCTTGACTCGGAATTGATTATATTTCATGATTCCATCTTCTTGAGGAATCATGATTTGAATTGAAGAAATTGAGGTTTTTTTTGTAAAGAAAACTTTCTAAAATATAAAATGGTGATTTGAAGGCCAATTTGAGGTCGGAATTAGATGATTCTAGTATGTTTGGACTCGTATCAGAATGGGTGTTCGAATAATTTGTGAATTTTTGTCGGGTTCAGAGGGGCGAGCCCGAGTTTGACTTTTTAATTTTCATTAAAGATCAAAGCTTTTATTATCCAGAATTATTTTCTATGGCTTTTCTTTATGATGTTATGTTATATTAGCTAGATTTGAGTCGTCCAAAGGTTGTTTCATACGGGAAAAGCTTTTTAGATTATTGATTTAGCTTCTTTGAGGTAAATATCTTCCCTAACATTGTGTGGGTAAAACTACTTCATAGGATTTTGTTTAATTGCACTTTTTGGATTATGTGGAAGATGTGTACATGAGGTGACAAGTTTGAACACGACCTTGTATGTGGAAAATTGACCGGATTTGACTCTTAGGCTTCTTACATGCATTTAATTGAATTGTCATCACATGTTCTACATTCCCTTGTTACATTTATCCTTATATGATTTAAGTGAATTTGTCATTTCATGTTCTATATTTTGATGTCAAGTTTATTCTCACATGCTTTATTTGAAGTTGTTACCTTTTATTGTCACATTGCCTCTTTCATTGTTGAATTATTCTTATTTGAAGTTGCTATTAGATGATATCCCTTCATTGTCAAGTTATTCTCATGCATTTAGACGTAGTTACTAGTTCGTCCCATCTATTTCATTGTTAGCTTTATGTCATACACTAGAATTCGAAGTTGCCATCGCATGGAATTAGCTTCATTATTGAGTTTATTCTTAAGCAATTAATTGAAATTGAAGTTATTGAAAGCTATTTACCTATTGTCGCTCAAGTTGTTGATTAATTGAGTATTGTTCATTGTTCAGTTATTTTCCCTGTTTCATTTTGTTGCTATTGGGATTCTTGTACACATCGTGGTTGAGCCGTCGGCTATGTGTTAAGGTGATATTGGTATTGTTGTTTTGGAAAGGTTGTGGGCTATGGGCACTTATGGTACGAATTGATATGTCTGTTATTGTGATGTTAGCACATGTGGATTTGTTGTATGGACTGATTATTGTTACGCGGAGCATAAAAGGTGGCATCTCACCGTTGTTGATTGTGCAGAGTGATACTGGTGGCTATTGATATATTGTCTGGGCGGGGTAATATACATTTTTTTGGCGGAGTGATACTGGTTACTATTGTGTTAATGTTTGGGCAGAGTGATACGGGTGGCGATTGTGTTAAATGTCTGGGCAGAGCGATACTGGTGGTTATTATGATATTGCCAATACGGAGAGATAAGGGTAGTTATGTTACAGTTGATGTGTGACGGCCTTGGGGCATAATGTTGATGATATTCGTGTGATGGTATGATTTTCTTTGTGTATGTCATGCACTTTACGTGAGATGTTGGGTTGCTTCCAATGAGCAACTCGATGTCTTTGATATTACTTGTTGACTTGGACTCTAATAGTACACTCGCACAAGCATACACCGTAGTATGCCATTTACAGTTGGCTTAGGAGTATGAAACTTGACATTCATTGATCATGAAGATGTATTCTTATATTATCTACTTCCATTGTGATATTGAGTTTGTGACCATGCTGGGTGAATTGTGATAGTGAGAGTGTGACCATGCCCAACGGTTTGTGGTATTGAGCCTGTGACCATATCGAGTGGATAGTGATGGTGAGTCTTTGACCATGCCGGGCGTATAGAGATATTGACACGTTAGTTGTCCGTGCGGTCATGATTGATAATGTGGGTGAGATGCCCGTGAGCATATGATTTGTGATTTAAGACCTGTGACTTGTGTTTATGAGATGAGGTATCTCGGAGTAATTTTGTTGTAAACCTTGTGTTAAGATGGATTGATTATTTGGTTGTCATTTGTTTATCATATTTGGTTTCACTGGTACTTTAACAGTGTTTGGATTACTTTATTGTTTATGTTGCGTGTTTATTCCTTGTTGCCATTTACTGATTCTTGCTTCTCTTATTAGCTTTATACTTATATAGTGCACATGTTATTATGAATAGTAGGTGTCTTAACGTGTACCGCATCACTACTCCACCGAGGTTAGTCTTGATACTTACTGGGTACTAACTGTGGTGTACTCATACTATACTTTTGCATATTTTTATGCAGATCTAGGTATTGGAGATAATGGACTCAGGCAGAGTTAGCTTCATGATCGCGAGGATTCAAGGTACTTCTACTTGGTCATCGCAGTCCCTTGGAGTTCTTTTCCTTTTGATTGTACTATCAATTCATTATCCAAACAGTATTGTATTTTGATTTTGAGAAATTTTTAAGTATTCACCTAAAGTTCGTGACTCTGTACTGCCTGATGTGGGGAGGATTGTTGTGATTATTACCGCGTCGGCTTGTATCACTTTTATTTCGGTTTATATATTTGACTCTGCTTTACAATATCATGTTTAGCTTGTAACTGTTGTATGTAACCGACTTACCTAGTCGTAGAGACTAGGTGCCTTCATGACGCCTAAGGTGGAATTTTTGATCGTTACAAGTTGGTATCACAGCTATAGGCTCATAGGTTCTATGAGTCACGAACAAGTTCAGTAGAGTCTTGCAGATTGGTACGAAGACGTCTGTACTTATATTCGAGAGGCTATAGAACTATTGGGAAAAAAATTCCACTTCTTTCACTTCTATCCTGAGGATTTATTGAATTCTGAGTTTTTGTATCTATTCTCTCAGAGGTGGTGAGAACACACACTACTGGATCAGCCGAGCAGACACCCGCACCCCCTACTAGAGTCGCAAAAGGCCAGTGCCGAGGTAGAGGCTGAGGAGGGGCACGTGCCGCAGCTAGAGCACCTACCAAAGCAGTAGCTGAGGAACCACCAGTAGCTCCGGTTGGGGGATAGGCATCGGAAGCGCCTGTTGTCACCCCCGAACTTTAGGAGACTTTAGCGCAGTTCCTAAGCATATTTGGTATATTGGCTCAGGCGGGACTGATCCCAGTTGTAGCAGCTACTTCACAGATTGGGGGAGGATCTCAAACTACCATCCCCCGTACTCTAAAGCTGCAGACTCATATTGGTCATACTCCGGGTGTTGTGCCCATACAACCCATTATTATCGATCAGCCTGAGGTTAGACTAGAGGCATCTGAGGAGGAGAAGCTGAAACTTGAAGGGTTCATGAAGTATCACCCTCCTTCTTACAGTGGCGCAATCACTGAGGACGCACCAGGCTTTCTGGAGAAGTGTCATCGTGTTCTTCGCATGATTGGGATTATGGAGGTGAGTAGAGTAGCCTTTACTACATTTCAGCTATTGGGAGCAGCACATAGGTGGTGGCAGGCTTATGAGGAGGGTAGGCCATCATACACCTATTTTGGTTTCTACTGTTAGAGAGCGGGTCCGTAGATTTATCGAGGGGCTTAGTTATGGTCTTAGATTCAGCATGGCTCGAGAGTTGGAGACTGATACCCCATTTCAGCAGGTTGTGGAGATTTCCAGGTGTTTAGAGCGTATTCGGGCCGAAGAGAGGGAAGATAAGGACGCCAAGAGGTCTCGAGGTTCTAGAGGATTCAGTAGATTCTACTTTTCAGCTCTGACCCATCATGGTGGAGGCTCATTCAGTCGGCCGCTCCAGTCTGCACTTCAGAATACTCGTAGTGCTCCAGCTAGTCAAGGATCTCAGGGAACTCATATACGGCAGTCGTTTTTTAATGAACCACCTGCACGAGGTTCCTACAATGGTTATTCCAGTTATTCGACACAGACTCAGCACCATCAGCCACGCCCCTCGAGGGGTTGTATGAGTATGGTGATACTAGGCACATCATGAGAGATTGTCCCAGACTCGGGAGAGGTGGATTTCATCAGAGCACTCAGGCAATAGGCTCCATTCCAGTTGTACTCTTCTTATGTGTTTATCTTTGTTGGGAGATTCTATAGTAGTAGCCCGTGTCTATCATTTTGGTTTGTTCACTATTTAGAGCCATGAGACTGGGATGAACTTTCTATTACTTAATACGGTAGGTTTTCATGTGATTTCTGGATGGTTCGGCTACGACTTGTGATCTAGGTGCTCTACATGTATGGAAAGTCCGTTTCGTTTTGTGATTTTGTTCTGCGAAATTGAGTTAGTGAAAGGTGTTCGGTTGGTGTGATGTCTTTCTGCTTATGATTTAGAGTGAGGATGGGATCCCCGTGTTTTCACGTGGATTGATATGTTTGGACCGGCCTGCGTTCTGCGGTGGAGTTATATTAGGATGAGGTCTTTGTGATTAGTTCACATGTTTAATTTCTCCCTTGTGGAAAGGATTCGTAGTATAATATTGATGGGAGTTATACCTGTTGGACTTGTTCTATAGTTCTCTCATGTGTTTCTCTTTTCATATTCAGTCATATTCTAGTTGTGCTAGTTGAGTTTAGATTGCGAGGTAATGTGCCAAGGTGGCAAGTTAATTTGGGTGAGAGGTTATGAGATCTTAATGTTTTTTACGTCATTAGAAGTGTTAGAGAGGTTTGGGACATGGTTCTAGCTGATTTATGACAATATTTACTGTTGTTGGGGTGGATTATGGGGAGCTATTATGATCAGAGTTATTACTTTCGGCATATGGGCGATGTATTACGTTGTGTGGTTATACCTTGTGGGTGTATGCTTGAGCTGTTGCCGCTGGTTGCAGTTGATACGAGTGTTTATGTGGGAATGATCAGATGTAGAAAATTTAGTTCTAAGGCTTATCGGTATGGGTGAAAGGAATAATCTTCAATTGAGATAGTGTTGTCGGTCCTATGTGGATTGGGGTGACACGGGGTCACCCGTGAATATGTGTATGGTGAGTCCATTCAGTGATTTGATGACATCGGAATGGTTCTTGGCACGTTCGAGGACGAGTATTTGTTTAAGAGGGGGAGAATGTAATGACCCGACTGGTCATTTTGAGCATTAGCATTTCGTTCGGTGGTTTAAGGCCTTGAGAAGCTTGATATTATGTATTATGACTTGCGCGTATGGTCGGTTTCGATTTTGGGCAATATTGGACTGACTTTGAAGAATGATCATTATTTTAGAAGCTTAAGTAGTAAGAGTCTACTGGAGTTTGACTTTTTTTGATGACTCCGGAATGGTATTTTGATGATTCCAATAACTTTATACGGTGATTTTTGACATAGGGGTATGTTCGGATTTGGATTTGGAGGTCCGTAGGTTGAGTTGATGTTTTTTTGGCGGAAGTTGGAAAGTTGAAGGGTTGGAAGGTTGAGAGGTTTGACCGAGAGTTGACTTCTGTGATATCGGGTTCGGATTGTGATCCCAGAAGTTGGGGCTTGCATGAAAATTTTGAGGTCATTCTGAGTTGGTTTGTATTGTTTCGACATTAGTTTTAGAAGTTGGAAGTTCATTCATTTATTAGACTTAAATCGATGTATGATTCTTGGTGTTGGGGCAATTGATGTTATTTGAGACTTCGAGTGAGTTCATATTGTGTTTAGGGATTTGTTAGTGTGTTCGGATAGGGTCCCGAGGACCTCGGGTGTGTTTCGGATGGGCTACAGGCTATTTCCTCCTATTTGGATTGCTATTATGATATCTGGTGTCTTCTTATTTGCAATCACGAGTCGATTGTCGCGTTCACGTAGGGTTTTTGAGAGGCAGGAGTAGTTGCTCTTTGTGTTCACGAAGAAGGAGACACGTACGCGTCGTTGTGGAGATGCAGCTCTTCGCGATCGCAGACATCTATATGTGTTCGCATAGAAGGGCATCTTTGGGTTGGTCAATGTAAGCCTTCGTGTTCGCGGCTAGTACTTCGCGTATGCGTAGGTGTTCCTTGCTGATCATCGCGTTCGTGACCTCTATATCGCGTTCGCATAGGATTATTTGGTAGTTTATGATTTTGTGCTTCGCGATCTTGAAGAGGAACCCCTAGGCGGACTTATAAGTACTCTATTTCGAGGGCTTTTGTTATTTTATCACCTTTTGAGTTAGATAGCTCGATTTTGGGCGATTTTGGAGGGGATTTTCACGATTTTGATTGGGGTAAGTATTCTTCACACTCCGATTTGTTTATATTTCATGATTCCATCATTGTTTTTATCATTTAGTTAGTGCTTTGAATTGCAGAAATTGGGGATTTTGTAAAAAAAAACTTTCTAAATTATTAAATGATGATTTGAAGGCGATGATTTTGGTATGGTTGGACTCATATCGGAATGGATGTACGGATTTTGTAATTTTTGTCGGGTTCTAAGGGGAGGGCCCGGGGTTGACTTTTTGGTTTTCACTAAAGATTGAAGATTTATTATCCAAAATTATTTCTTATGGATTTTATTTATGATATTAAGTTATTTTGGTTATATTCAAGCCGTACGGAGGTTGTTTCGTGCGTGAAAGGCTTTTTAGAGTATTAATTTAGCTTCTTTGAGGTAAGTATCTTGCCTAACTTTTTGTGGGGGAAAGTACCCCGTAGGATTTGGTTTAATGGCACTATTTGGATTATATGGAAGAGGTTTACATGAGGTGATGACTATGTACACGGCCTTATATGTGGAAAATTGACCGGATTAGACTCTTAGGCTTCTTATATTAATTGAATTGTCATTTCATGTTCTACATTCTTTTGTTAAATTTATTCTTATATGCTTTAACTGAATTTGTCATTTCATGTCCTATATTTTGCTGTCAAGTTTAATCTCACATGCTTTATTTGAAGTTGTTACCATTTATTGTCACATTACCTCTTTCATCGTTGAATTATTCTTATTGGATGTTGCTATTACATGATATCCCTTCGTTCTCAAGTTACTCTCACGCATTTAGACGTAGTTGCTAGTTTGTGCCATCTCAATGAAATACCTTTATTATTGAGTTTTTCTTAAGCAATTAATTGAAGTTGAAGTTACTAAAAGCCATTAACCTGTTTTAGCTCAAGTTGTTGTTTAATGGTGTATTTTCATTGTTGAGTTATTTTCCCTGTTTCATTTTGTTGCTATTGGGATTCTTGTACACATCGTGGTTGAGCTATCGGTCATGTGTTTTGGTGATATTGGTATTGTTGTTTCGGAAAGGTTGTGGCCTATGGGCACTTATGGTACGAATTGATATATCGTGTTGTTGTGATGTTAGCACATGTGGATTTGCTATGTGGATTGATTGTTGTTACGTGGAGCATAAGGGTGACATATCACCATTGTTGATTGTATGGAGTGATACAGGTAGCTATTGATATATTTTCTGGGCGGAGTGATACGGGTGCCTATTGATACATTATCTGGGCGGAGTGATATGGGTGGCTATTGATATATTATTTGGGAAAAGTGATACGGGCGACTATTGTGTTCATGTATGGGCAGAGTGATATCGGTGGCTATTGTGTTAAATTTCTGGGCGGAGCGATACGTGTGACTATTATGATATTGTCAATACAGAGAGATAAGGGTGGCTATGTCAGGGTTGATATGTGAAGGCATTGGGGCATAATGTTGATGATATTTGTATGATGGTGTGATTTTCCTTCTGTGTGTGATGCACCTTACTTGACTTGTTGTGTTGCTTACATGAGCTACTCGATGTGTATGATATTACTTGTTGACTTGGACTGTAATAGTACACTAGCACAAGCATACATTGTAGCATGCCGTTTACACTAGTTCAGGAGTATGAATTGATATTCGTCGATCATGCACATGTATTCTTGTATTATCTGCTTCCATTATGATAGTGAGCCTATAACCATGCCTGGCGGATTACCATAGTGAGTCTGTGACCATGTCGGCTGGATTGTGGTATTGTGCCTATGACCACGCCAGGCGGCTTGTGATTGTGAGCCTATGACCATGCCAGAAGTATTAAGATATTGGCTCGTGAGTTATCGGTGCAGTCGTGATTGATAATGCTAGCACGAGGTGCCGTGAGCGTGTGACTTGTGATTTGGTACTCGTGACTTATCTTTGTGAGATGAGGTATCGCAGGGTAATTTTGTTTTAAACCTTGTGTTAGAATGACTTGATTATTTGGTTGTCATTTGTGTATCTTATTTGGTTTCACTATTACTTTAATAGTGTTCAGATTACTTTACTGTTTATGTCACGCGTTTCTTCTTGTTTCCATTTACTCCTTCTTGCTTCTATTATTAGCTTTATACTTATATACTGCACAAGTTATTATGACTAGTAGGTGTCTTTACTTGTACCTCGTCACTACTCCATCGATGTTAGTCTTGATACTTAATGGGTATCGACCGTGGTGTACTCATACTACACTTCTGCATATTTTTGTGTAGATCCAGGTATTGGAGATAACAGATTCATGCAGAGTTAGCTTCTTGATTGTGAGGATTCATGGTATAGCTGCTTGGTCATCGTAGTCCCTTGGAGTCCTTTTCCTTTTTATTGTACTGTCAATTCGTTATCCGAATTGTATTGTATTTGATTTTGAGATATTTATATGTAATCATCTAGAGTTCATGACTCTACACTACTTAGTATTGGGAGGATTGTTGGGTTTATTGCGGCGTACGTTTGTATCACCTTTATTTCGATTTTTATATTAAACTCTGCTTTAAAATATCACATTTAACTTATTTAACTATTGTACGTAACCGGATTACTAGTCTTAGAGACTATGTGCCATCATGAAGCCTAAGGTAGAATTTTGGGTCGGGACAAGTTGGTATCAGAGCTCTAGGTTCATAGGTTCTACGAGTCACGAGAAAGTTTAGTAGAGCCTTGTGGATCGGTATGGAGACGTCTGTACTTATTTTTAAGAGG
The DNA here is from genome assembly GCA_002018475.1 of Nicotiana obtusifolia. NCBI lineage: Eukaryota > Viridiplantae > Streptophyta > Magnoliopsida > Solanales > Solanaceae > Nicotiana > Nicotiana obtusifolia. Next base: position 24,754 of record MCJB01049179.1, on the reverse strand, counting down.
CTATAAAACTATTAAGAAAAAAATTCCACAGATGGTGGAGGACACGTTAGTCAAGCAGACACCCGCGCCCCCTGCTAAAGCTGCGAGAGGCCAGGGGCCGAGGTAGAGATCAAAGAGGGGTAGGTGGCGCAGCTAGAGCACCTGCCAGAGAAACAACTGATGAGCTACCAATAGCTCGTATTGGGGAACAAGCACCAGAGACGCCGGTTGTTACCCCTTGACTTCACGAGACTTTTGTGCAGTACAAGGGCATGTTTGGTACATTGGCTCAGGCGGGATTGATCCTAGTTGCACCAGCAACTTCACAGATTGGGGGAGAAGCTTACACCACCACCACCCGTACTCCAAAGTAGCAGGCTTATGTTGGTCATACTCCGGGTGTTGTGCCCATACATCCCGTTATTGTAGTTCAGCCTGAGGTCAGGCCAGAGGCATCTAAGGAGGAGTAGCTTTGAATTGAGAGGTTCAAGAAGTATCACCCTCCTACTTAGAGTGGCATGACTGAGGACGCGCAGGGTCTTCTGGAAAAGTGTCATTGTATTCTCCGCACCATGTGCATTATAGAGTTGAGTGGAGTAGCCTTTACTACATTTCAGCTATTGGGAGCAGTGTATAGGTGGTGGCAACCTTATGAGGAGGGTAGACCAGCTGATGCAGCCCCACCAACTTGGACTCAGTATTCAGATATGTTTTTGAGGGTGTGTGTTCCCTAGACTCCCCGGGATGCATGGCGCACAGAGTTCGAGCAGTGTTATGACTCGAAAATTCTACCCTCAGAACCGTGATGGCGCCTAACATTTCACTTGCTAGGCAATCCAACGGTACAATAATTTATCCATTTTTAACAGTTCAAATTGGATAATAAATAAGAAACCGAAATAACTGAGATAAATTCTGAAGTAAGAAGCGGAAAACATAACAACTGAAATCTCTACTGCAGCCCGAATCTTGTGTCACAAGTGCACGAGCTACTAGAATACTACAAATAAAGTCCTGAATAAAAGGAAAGCCGTCTGAAAGGAAAATACACAGCTAAGATAAAAGGGGGGCGGGGACTACAGGGCTGCGAAAGCCAAGCAGCTGTACCTCAAGTCTCTCTGCTTATAGTCAACCCGAGCATGCTATTTACCGGTGCTGGGACCGAATCCAAAATCTGTACAAGAAGTGCAGAGTGTAGTATGAGTACAACCGACCCCATGTACTCTATAAGTGTCAAGCCTAACCTCGACGAAGTAGTGACGAGGCTAAGGCGGGTCACTTACAATATAACCTGTATGAAGTATAAAATAATGACCAAAAAGGAAAATACAGAAACGAAATAAGGCAGTTAGCTTAAGAAAATAACTCACTCCTCTACGAAAACCAGTGAATGCCAGAAATACAGATCCTTGGAGTCTCATATGAAAGTACTGAAGACAACACAACACAATAAGAAATAGAAACACATAAACTATTGCGGCGCGCAACCCGATCCCACCGTACAACACAATCCTCCCTTATTCCACCATATAAATATCAATAATAATAAATAAATATATTTTGCGGTGCGCAACTCAATTCCACCATATAATCAGAATCAATATCATAATTACACTTATTTCGCCATATCAATCCACCCTTATTTCACTTGTTGTGGCGCGCAACCCGATCCCACCGTATTAATATAAATTCACGCTTATTTCACCATATCAATCCATCCTTATTTCACCTGTTGCGGCGCACAACCTGATACCACCATATCAATATAAATAAATCAATGAATGCAAGCAATTTAGCAACTTGAATCACAAGAATCTCTACGAATAACGAATACGGAGCAGAACCAGAAAGAAAGTCTCGTGCCAAATTGGGAATTCACTATAATTAATATCAAGCAGTAAGACATGTCAAGTAAATGACAATCAAAGGGCGCAAGTTAGTCAATTAAGGTAACTAACTGTCAATTTTGGAAGCATGGGAAAATCTAACATTTTTAACACTAAAATAATAATTGACAAGTTGCAAGTAAAGGCAGGGAAAGCATTTTGAGATCCGACCTCAATTCGAGGTCTAAATTCCAATTTTATAAAAATCTCCAATTCTACCTAAATCCCCAATTTATACCATGGAAGTCCTAAATTTAAGGTTGAAATCTTATAAAATGTAGTGGGTAATTGAAAGAAAGGGGGTTAGACTCACTTACCAATGAAATCAGGAAGAAAAGCTCTTGGAAGAGTCGCCTCTAAGGTGTTTAGGGTTGAGAATTTGAGAGAAAAATCCCGTTTTCCCTTCTTATGTTTAGGCGCAGATGTCGCAAAATATCCTTCAAAAATGCAAAAATTTCGCACTTCTGCTGCCATCGCAATTGCGATGGTTTGTTCGCAAATGCGAACTTTGACTTCTCGCAATTGCGACCATTTGGATCACAAATGTGAACTCTGTTGACCCAGCCCCACTTTGCAATTGCGAAGTAATTATTCGCAATTACGAACCTGACAGAGGTACTGTAACATTGCAAATGCAAAACCGGACCTCGCAATTGTGATGTCTAAGGTCTGCATCAGATACAGGTTTCACCAGCTATGCTTCAAAGTCCAAACCCAATCCGAAGCCTATCCGAAACACAGCCAAGCACTCGGGGCTCTATACGAAACATGCACACAAGTTCAAAAACATCACATGAACTCGCTCGTGCGATCAAAACACCAAAATAATACCTAGAACTACGAATCGGGCACCAAAACAAACGAATTGTTCAAAGAAACTTAAGAAATTTTAGTTTTTTAACCGGACGTCCGAATCACGTCAAGTCAATTCCATTTTGCACCACATTTTGCAGAAAAGTCATAAATACAGTAATGAACCTATACTAAGTTCCGGAACTAAAATATGAACCCGGTAGGAACAAAGTCAAACTATGGTCAAACATATTTATTCTTTAAACCTTTAAACTTCTAGTTTTCAATAAATTGCGATAATTCAAGCTAGGGACTTCTGAATTCGATTCCGGGCATACGCCCAACTCCCAAATCGATACAGAAATGTCGAGATTGTCAAAATACTGATCAGGGTCAGTTTGCTCAAAACATTGACCAAAGTCCACTCAAATGAGTTTTTAAGGCACGAGTTCACATTTTTATCGAATTTTCATATAAAAACATTCCAAAAAAGAACAGACTACGCACACAAATCGAGGAAGGCTAAACGGAGCTAATCAAGGTTTCGAAATACAAAATTTAAGGTTAAAACTATAAATGACCTATCAGGTCGTCACATTCACCACCTCTAAAAGAAACGTTCATCCTCGAACGGACATAAAAAAGGTGTGGATATCTGCTCCGCATGTCTGACTCGGACTCCCAGGTGGTTGCCTCGATCGGCTGACCTCTCCACTACACTCGAACTGAAGGATAACTCTTAGACCTCAACTGTCAGACCTACCGGGCTAGAATAGCCACTGGCTCCTCCTCATAAGTCAAATCCTTGTCCAAATGGGTTGAGCTGAAATCTAACACATGGGACGGATCATGTGATACTTCCGGAAATTGGACGCATGGAACAGTAGTAGGACTTCTGATGAACTAGGTGGCAATGCGAGCCTGTAGGCCACCTCACCCACTCTCTCAAGAATCTCAAAGGGCTCGATATACCTAGGGCTCAACTTTTCCTTCTTTCCAAACCTCATCACACCCTTCTTGGGTGAAATCCGAAGCAACAACCTCTCTCCGGCAATGAATGCAACATCACAAACTCTACGGTTGGCATCACTCTTCTGCCTAGACTGAGCGGTGTGAAGTCGAGCCTGAATAATCTTGACCTTATCCAAAGCATCTTGTACCAAGTCTGTACCCAAGTACTGAGCCTCCATCGGCTCGAACCATCAAACTGGGGAACGACACCGCCTCTCGGATAATGCCTCATAGGGAGCCATCTGAATGCTTGAGTGGTGGCTGTTGTTGTAGGAAAACTCCGTAAGTGGCAATAACTAGTCCCAAGAACCCTCGAAATATATAACACAAACATGAAGCATGTCCTTTAATATATGAATAGTGCGCTCGGACTTTCAATCTATCCGGGGATGAAATGTTGTGCTCAACTCAACGTGCGTGCCCAACTCATGCTGTACTACCCTCCAAAAGTGCGAGGTGAACTGTGTACCTCGATCTGATATGATAGCACGCGCACATCGTGAAGACGGACGGTCTCGGGAATGTAGATCTCAGCTAACCGCTCTGAAGAATATGTAACGGCCACCGGAATGAAATATGCTATCTTGGTCAACCTGTCCACAATGACCCATACCACATCGAACTTCCTCTGAGTCCGTGGGAGTCCAACAACAAAATCCATAGTGATATACTCCCACTTCCACTTAGTAATCTATAACTTCTGAAGTAAACCACCAGGCCTCTAATGCTTGTACTTTACTTGCTGACAATTTAGACACCGAGCTACATATGCAGCTACATCCTTCATCATCATTTTCCAACAATAATGCTATCGTAAGTCCTGATACATCTTGGCGGCACCCGGATAAATAGAATACCAGGAACTGTGGGCCTCCTCAAGGATCAACTCACGAAGCCATCAACATTGAGCACACAAATACGGCCATGCATCATCAAAAACCCATCATCTCGAACCGTAACCTGCTTGCCACCACCGTGCAGCACCGTGTCCTTAAGGAAAAGCAAATGACTATCATCATACTGCCACTCTCTGATGCACTCATACAAGGAAGACCGAGCGACTGTACTGGCTAGAACACGACTAGGCTCTGAAACATCTAACATCACGAACTGATTGGCCAAGGCCTGAACATTTGATGCAAGCGGTCTCTCTCGAAATGGAATGCACGCAAGGCTGCCCATACTCACTGCCTTTCTAATCAAGGCATCGTCCACCACATTGGTCTTCCCAAGGTGATAGAAAATGCTGATATCATAGTCTTCAACAGCTCCAACCACCTCTTCTGCCTCAAGTTGAGATCCTTTTGCTTGAACAAATACTATAGTTTTTGATGGTCCGTGAATACCTCGCACTACAAGCCGTAAAGATAGTGCCTCCAAATCTTCAGCGCATGAACGATGGCTGCCAACTCTAAGTCATGAACATGGTAATTCTTCTCATGAACCTTCAATTGCCGCAATGCATATGCAATCACCCTACCATCCTGCATCAATACCGCTCTGAGCCCAACAAGAGATGCATCACAGTACACTGTGTAAGATCCTGAACTGGTAGGAAACACCAACACTAACATCGTAGCCAAAATGGTCTTGAGCTTCTGAAAGCTTAAGTCAGACTCGTACAACTATCCGGGGCACCTTTCTGGGTCAACCTGGTCAATGGGGCTGCTATTTATTGAAACCCCTCCACGAATCGGCGGTAATAACCCGCCAAACCCAGGACACTCCGGATCCCTATAGCTGAAGTAGCTCTAGGCCAATTCTAAACTGTCTCAATCGTTTTAGGATCCACCTTTATGCCTTCTACCGATACAACGTGCCCAAAAAGGCGACTAAGTCTAACCAAAACTCACACTTAAAAAACTTTGCATATAACTGGCTATCTCTCAGAATCTGAAGTACAATCCGAAGATGCTGCTCGTGCTCCTCTCGACTGCGGGAGTAAATCAAGATGTCATCAATGAATACAATCACAAAAGAATCCAAATAGGGTTTGAACACCCAGTTCATCAAATCCTTAAATGCAGCTGGGGCATTTGTCAACCCAAATGACATCACTAGAAATCTATAATTCCCGTACCGAGTCCAAAAAGCCGTCTTATGGACGTCGGATGCCCTAATCCTCAACTGATGGTAGCCAGACCTCAAATCAATCTTCAAAAACACTTTGGCACCCTGAAGATGATCAAATAAGTCATCAATTCTCGACAACAGATACTTGTTCTTGATAGTGACTTTGTTCAACTGTCGATAGAGTATGCATATCCTCATCGACCCATCCTTCTTCACGAACTACACAGGCACACCCCAGGGTGAGACACTAGGTCTAATGAATCCCTTATCAAGCAAATTTTGCAACTGCTCCTTCAACTCTGGCAAGGCCATACAGTATGGTGGAATAGAATTGGGCTGAGTGCCCGGACCCAAATCAATAAAGAAATAAATATCCTGTCAGGTGGCATCCCCGGTAGGTTTGCAGGAAACACCTCTGGAAACTCATGAACAACTGGCACTAAATCTATCGATGAAACCTCCGTACTAGAATCACGGGCATAGGCCAAATAAGCTAAACACCCCTTCTAGACCATACGTCGAGCCTTCACATAAGAAATAAATCTGCCGATAGAGTGGCCAGGAGTCCCCCTCCACTCTAATCAAGGCAACCCCGACATGGCTAAGGTCACCGACTTGGCGTGACAGTCCAATATAGCTTGATAAAGTGACATCTATGACATCAAAATCTACCATATCAATAAGTAGAAGGTTTACACTAGTCTCAAAACCCCCAATAATAACCACATACGAGCGATAGACACGATCTATGACAATAGAATCTCCTACAGGCGTTGACATATACACAAGAGCACTCAAAGAATCACAAGGCACAACCAGATATGCAGCAAAATAAGGAGTAAGTAGATCCCAGATCAAATAGAACTGAAGCATCTCTATGCCAAATGGGAACATTACCTGTGATAACGACTTCAGATGACTCGGCCTCAGTCCTCTTGAAAAGCATCACATTGGGGCTGGCCCATCACTCTGAACTACATTACTGGGACGGCCTCTAGCTGGCTGGCCTCTCCGTCTAACGGCCTGACCTCCACCTCTAATGGCCTAACCTCAACCTCTGGCTGCCTAACCCCTGCCCTTGGCTCGCTGAGCGAGCGGTGGAGCAACCGATTCTAGAACCATGGCACGAGAACTCTGCTATGGCATGCCACCCAAATAACCTCGGATATGACCTCCAGATGTGTACAAAACCACCACACCCAAAACACCCATCTTGCTACTATGGCTACTTGAACTGAAGCTGATTTGAACGGGATGGATAACCACGGTGATAGCTCTGTATCGGAGGCGCACTAATAGGAGCTGATGGTGCACTATAGGCTGGCTGCCCAGAATAAAGCACACAAGGACCACGACCCCCAGAAGCACTGTGAGATGCCTGAAGCGCTGAATGAATTGGTCTGGGAGGATGGCCCATACCAAAAGTACCCTTGCCTCCAAATAAGGCACCGGTGAAACCAGCACAATGACGAGGCTTCTTATATGATACCGCCCCCTCTTCTGAGCACGAACCAACTCAATACGTCTAGCAATACAACGGCTGTCTAAAAGGAAATACCACTCCCTATCTCCTTGGCCATCTAAAGCTGAGAGTGTACGTGAGCCCATCAATAAATCTCCTCACCCGCTCCTTCTCAATAGGAAGCAGGATAGTGGCATGGCGAGCTAAGTCCACAAATCGAGTCTCGTACTGGGTGACAGTCATACTGCCCAGTTGGAGACACTCAAACTGCCTGCGGTAATCCTCCCTTAGTGTGACAGGGAGGAACTTCTCAAGAAATAGTTACAAGAATTGATCCCAAGTAAGTGAAGGCGACCCAACTGGTCTGGTCAACACATATTCTCGCCACCACCTCTTGGCGGGACCCATTATCTAAAACACAACAAAATTGACCCCATTGATCTCAACTATACCCACGTTCTGCAGCATCTCATGGCATCAGTCAAGATAATCTTGTGGGTCCTCAGAAGGTGCACCACTGAAGCGAACTGGAAAGAGCTTAGTAAACTTGTCCAATCTCAACAGCGCCTCAGAAGACATGGTGGGCCTATCACCGGCCTGTGATGCAATAACCGGCTGAACTACCCCAACTAGCAGGGCCGCTGGAGTCTGATACTATGGAGCCATCTGCTCCGGGGTGTGAGTAGCGGGAGTCCGTGCTCCTCCCCAAGCCTGAGAAACGGCTGGTGCCACCGAAAAGGTACCACTCTTGGCCACACCCTCCATAAAGGCTCACCAAATGGACTAGAGCGTGCTACAACACTAGAGTGGCTATGAACCCCTCCGAGACATGAGCTGGTCCAATAGGTATAGTCTCAGCTGGAACCACCTCATCGAAATCTACCTGAGGCTTCACTGCCGGTACTACTGCTCGAGCTCTAGGCTAAGCTCTACCTCTGCCTCTGCCTTTGGCGCGACCTCAGCCTCGATTTTTTCCCCAAGTCGTAGCTACCACATGGGGTTTCGGCTCCTGTCAGGCGGTATATGTAGTGCGTGTTCTCGCCATATGCGAGAGAACAAGAATAAAGGGGTTCAGTCCCCAATGATATATTAAAATCGCACGATAGAGTAAGGGGTGACATGTTTCCTAAACTACATAGCGCCTGGAAGATAAGTACGAACGTCTCCGTACCGATCCTCCAAACTCTACTAAGCTTGCTCTGATACCAACTTGTCACGACCGAAAATCCCAACCCTGGAACCGTGATGGCGCCTAACATTTCACTTGCTAGAAAAGCCAACGTTAGAATAATTTATGCATTTTTAAACAGCTCAACTTGAATAAGAAATAAGAAACCAAAATAACTGAGATAAATTCTGAAGTAAAGAGTGGAAAACATAACAACTGAAATCTCTGCTACAGTCTAAATCTAGTGTCACAACTGCATGAGCTACTAGAATACTACAGATAATGGTGTAAATAAAAGTAAAGTTGTCTGGACAAAAAATACACAACTAAGATAAAGTGGGAGTGGACTTCAGGGCTACGAACGCCGAGCAGCTGTACCTCAAGTCTCCCCGCTGATAGTTAACCCGAGCACATTACTGACCGCCACTGGGACCAACTCAAAAATCTACACAAGAAGTGCAGAGTGTAGTATGAGTACAACTGACTCCAAGCACTCTGTAAGTACCGAGTCTAACCTCGACGAAGTAGTAACGAGACTAAGGTGGGTCATTTACTATATAACATATAAGCAGTATAAAAATGAGAGTAAAAGGAAAATACGGAAACAAAATAAGGTAGTTAACTTAAGAAAATAACTCACTCCTCTACGAAACCTAATGAATGCCAGAAATAGAATTCCTTAGAGTCTCATATGAAAGTACCGAAGCCAACACAACACAATAAGGAATAGAAACACATAAATTGTTGCGGCGCGAAACCCGATCCCACCATACAACACAATCCTCCCTTATACTACCATATAAATATAAATGATAACAAATAAATATATGTTGTGGCATACAACCTGATCCTACCATATAATCAGAATCAATATCATAATTCACCCTTATTTCGCCATATTAATCCACCCTTATTTCACCTGTTGCGGCGCGCAACCCCATTCCGCCGTATCAATATAAATACACCTTTATTTCACCGTATCAATTCATCCTTATTTCACCTATTGCAGTGCATGACCCGATCCCACCATATTAATATAAATAAATCAATGAATGCAAGCAATTTAACAACTTGAATCACAGGAATCTCTACGAGTAACGAATATGGAGAAAAACCATAACGGAAGTCTCGTGCCAAATTGGGAATTCACTATATTAATATCAAGTAGTAAGACTAGTCAAGTAAATGACACTTAAAGGGTGCAAGTAAGTTAATTAAGGCAAGTAATAGTCAATCATGGAAGCATGGGAAAATCTAACATTTTTAACACTAGAATAATAATTGACAAGTAGCAAGTAAAGGCAGGGAATGCATTTAGAGCATGTAATCGTTAAGACATGGAATGAAACAGTTAATGAAATATGGAAAGCAGGAAAAACAAGTATTTTGGTGACGTATATATACTCATCACCTTGCATATACTTTGCAACACATGAAATTCACATAGCACATAACTCAAGGGTTACTAATTCCCTCAAATCAAGGATAAACCCGACACTTACCTCACTCCGCAATCTACTCAAAATTCAATCACAACCTTGCCTTTCGAACAAGCCTCCAAACAAATCTAGCAAATTATTAACAAAACAATTCAAATTAAGATTTAGAAGCTACTCACAAATGAAAGAGGTTCAATTTAGATCATTATTGAAAAATTTAACAAAAGTCAAACCCTGGGCCCGCTTGTTCAAAACCCGAGGTTCGGACCAAAACCCAATCACCCATTCATCCCTGAGCTAGGTTATTCAATTTTTTTCGAAATTCGACCTCAATTCGAGGTCTAAATTCTAATTTTACAAAAATCCCTAACTCTACCTAAATCCCCAATTTCTACCATGAAAGTCCTAAATTTAAAGTTGAAATCTTATGAAATGTAGTGTGTAATTGAAAGAAAGTAGGTTAGAGTCACTTACCAATGAATTGAGGAAGAAACTCTTGGACGAATCGCCTCTGGGTGTTTAGGGTTGAAAATTTGAGAGAATAAGCTAAAATCACATTTTCCCTTCTTATGTCCAGGTGTAGATGTCGCAATTGCGACCTGAGGTTCGCAATTGCGGACCCGACAAATGCAAAATATCCTTCACAAATGCAAAGATTTTACACTTCTGATGTCATTGCAATTGTGATGATTTGTTCGCAAAGGCGAACTTGGACTTCTTGCAATTGTGACCATTTTGATCGCAAATGCGAACTCTGTTGAGATAGCCCCACTTTGTAATTGCAAAGTAGTTGTTCGCAACTGCGAACCTGACAGAGGTACTATAACATCGCAAATGCGAAACCAGACCTCCCAAGCCTATTCGAAACTCACCCGAGCCCTCGAGGATCTAAGCCAAACATGCGCACAAGTCCAAAACCATCATACAAACTTGCTCACATGATCAAAACGAATTAGACACCAAAACGAATGAATTTTTCAATGAGACTTAAGAACTTTCAATTTTTCAACTGGACGACTGAATCATGTCAATTCAATTCCGTTTTGCACCAAATTTTTCAGACAAGTCTTAAATATAGTAATGAACCTATACCAAGTTCCAAAACCAAAATCCGGACCCGGTAGCAACAAAGTCAAACTACTGTCAAACTTATTAATTCTTTAAAATAGTAAGCTTCTAGTTTTCAATAAATTGTGGTAATTCAAGCTAGAGATTTCTGAATTCAATTTCGGGCACATGCCCAAGTACCAAATTACGATATACAAACCTACCAGGACTGTCAAAACACTGATCCGGATTTGTTTACTCAAAACGTTGACTGAAGTCAACTCCAATGAGTTTTTAAGGCACAATTTTACATTTTAATCAAATTTTCACATAAAAATCTTATGAAAAAGACATGGACTATGCACGCAAATCAAGGAAGGCTAATCGAAGCTAATAGAGGTATCAAAACATAGAGTTTAAGGTTAAAACAGTAAATAACCTATCGGGTCGTCATAAGCAGCTGCATCAAGGTACCATGACGGTGTCAGAATATGCCATCAAGTTCAGTGAGCTCTTACAATATGCACCAATTTTGGTTTCTACCATTAGAGAGTGGGTTCATAGATTTATCGAGGGGCTTAGTTATGGCCTTAGATTTAGGTTGGCTCGAGAGTTGGAGACTGATACTCCATTTCAGCAGGTTTTGGAGATTTCTAGGAGGTTAGAGCGTATTCGGGCTGAGGAGAGGGAGGATAAGGAGGCTAAGAGGTCTTGAGGTTCTTGAGGATTCAGTGGATTCTACTCTTCAACTCTGAACCGTCATGGCGGAGGCTTATTCTGTCAGCCGGTCCAGTCTGCACTTCAGAATACTCGTAGTGCTCTAACTAGTTAGGGATCTCAGGGTACTCTTTTAGTGAACCACCTGCATGAGGTTTCTGCAAAAGTTATTCCAATTATCTAACACATACTCAGCACTAGCAGCCACGCCCGCCGAGGGGTTGTTATGAGTGTGGCGATATTAGGAAAATCATGAGATATTGTCCCAGACTCGGGAGAAGTGAATTTCATCATAGCACTCAGGCTATGTACTCCATTCATGCTGCTACTCCACCTGCATAGCCAGCTAGGGGTGGAGGACAAGTGGGTAGAGGGAATCCTAGAGGGGGAGGGACCAGTTCATATGCTTTCCATGGTAGGGTTGAGGCTGCTACACCACATGTTGTTGCTACAGGTATGGTTTCAATTTGTCATAGAAGAGTATCAATTGTATTTTCACCCGGTCCTATTTATCAGAGTGAGTCCTCCTATCTTGTTTCATATATGGGCGTGTTTTGTGAATTTTGTACTCTGCTTATGTGTTTATCTTCGCTAAGAGATTCTACAGTGGTAGCCCGTGTCTATCATTTTGGTTTGTTTACTACTAAAAGTTATGAGACTAGGATGAACTATCTAATACTTAATGTGGTAGGTTTTGATGTGATTTCTAGATGGTTTGGCTATGACTTTTGATCTAGGTGCTTTACAAGTATGGAAAGTCTGTTACATATTATGATTTTGTTCCGCTAAATTGAGTTAGTGAAAGGTTTTCAGTTGGTGTGATGTCTATTCTACTTGTGAATTAGAGTTGAGAATGAAATCCCTGTTTTTTCGTGTGGATTGATATGTTTGTGTTGGTCTGCATGCCGCAATGGAGTTATAGTAGAATGTGGTACTGGTGATTAGTACATTTGTTTTATTCCTCCCTTGTGGAATGGATTCTTAGTTTGATAGCGATGGGGAGTTATACCTCTTCGACTTATTTGATAGTTCTCTCATGTGTTTCTCTTTTCATATTCAGTAATATTCGAGTTATGCTTGTTTAGTTTAGATATGTGCCCAGGTGGCGTTCGGTGTGACTTGTTAATTTGGGTGAGTGGTTATGTGATCTTAATGTTTCTTACATCATTAGAAGTGTTGGGAAGGTTTGGGGAATGGTTCTAGTTGTATGAGGATATTTACCGGTGTTGGGGTGGATTATGGGCAGCTATTATGGTCAGAGTTCTTGCTATCAGCATATAGGCGATGTATGACATCGTGTGGTTATACCTTATGGGTGTATTATTGAGATGTTGCAGCTATTTGAGGTTGATACGAAGTGTTTATGTGGGAAACAGGCATTTGGGGAATGATCGAAATGTTTAAAATTTTGTTCTAAGGCTTATCGGTATGGGTGGACGGAAAAATATTTAGTTGAGATGGTGTTATTGGGCCTATGTGGATTGGGGTGATGCGATATCACCCGTGTGTATGTGTATGGTGAGTCCATTTAGTGCTTTGATGACTTCGGAACAATTCTTGGCACGTTCGAGAAGAGGGGGAGAATGCGATGACCTGACTGGTCGTTTTGATCTTTAACATTCTGTTCGCAAGCTTAAGGTCTTGAGAAGCTTCATATTATGCATTATGACTTGCGCAAATGGCCGGTTCCAAAAAGCATTTCGGGATTACTTGGAAGAATGATCCTTGTTTAAGAAGCTAAAGTAGTGAAAGTTAACCGGTTTGTATAGACAACCCCGGAATGGTATTTTGATGACTCCGATAGCTTCGTTTGGTTATTTTGGACATAGGCGTTTGTCCGGATTTGGATTTGGAGTTCCGTAGGTTTATTTGATGTTTTCTGGCGGAAGTTGAAAAGTTGAAGGTTTGGAAGGTTGAGAGGTTTGACAGGGAGTTAAATTTGTTGATACTGGGTTCGGGTTGTGATTTCAGGAGTTGGTATAGCTCCGTTGTAACATTTGGGACTTGCATGCAATATTTGAGTTCATTCTGAGTTGGTTTGATTTGTTTCTGTATTAGTTTTAGAAGTTTGAAGCTCATTAGTTTATTAGCCTTGGATCAATGTGCGATTCGTGGATTTGGTGTTGTTTTATGTGATTTGAGGCTTAGAGCGAGTTTGTATTATTTTTTGGGATTGGTTAGTGTGTTTGGACGGGGTCCCGGGGACCCTCGGGTTTGTTTCAAATGGGCCACGGGCCATTTCCTCTTATTTTGGATTGTTGTTTTGATATTTGGTGTCTTTTTATTTGCGATCCCGAGTCGATTGTCACGTTCATATAGGGCTTTTGGGAGGCAAGAGCAATTTCTCTTCGCATTGGCGAAGAAGGAGACACGTTCGCGTCGTTGTTGGGTTGCAGCTCTTCACGATCGCGGACATCTATATGCGTTTGCATAGAAGGCATCCTGTGGTTGGTCAGCGTAAGCCTCCGTGTTCATGGTTAGTACTCCGCGTTCGCGTAGGTGCTCTATGCTGGGCATCGCATTCGTGACCTCTATATCGCATAGGATTATTTGGCAGCTTATGATTTTGTGCTTCACAATCGCGAAAAGGAACCCCTAGGCAGACTTATAAGTACTCTATTTCGAGGGCTTTTGATATTTTATCATTTTTTGAGTTAGAGAGCTCTGTTTTGGGCAATTTTGGAGGGGATTTTCAGGATTTGGATTGGGTAAGTATTCTTGACTCGGATTTGGTTATATTTCATGATACCATTTTTGTTTTAATAATTTAATTAGTGATTTGAATGGGAAAAATTAGGGATTTTGGTAAAAAAAAAAAAACTTTCTAAAATATAAAATGATGATTTGAAGGCCGATTTGAGGTCGGGATTGGATGGTTTTGGTATGGTTGAACTCGTATCGGAATAGGTGTTCCATTTTTTTTATAATTTTGTCAGGTTCCGAGTGACGACCCCGAGGTTGACTTTTGGATTGACTTTTTGGTTTTCATTAAAGATCGAAGCTTTATTACCCAGAATTGTTTCCTATGGCTTTTATTTATGATATTAAGTTATGTTGGCTAGATTCGAGCCGTCCATAGGTTATTTAATACGGGAAAGGCTTATTAGAGTATTGATTTAGCTTCTTTGAGGTAAATATCTTGCCTAATTTTGTGTGGGGTAAACTACTCTATAGGATTATCATTAATTGCACTACTTGGATTATGTGGAAGATGTGTACATGAGGTGACGAGTGTGTACACAACCTTATATGTGGGAAATTGACTGGATTAGGCTCTTAGGCTTCTTATATGCATTTAATTGAATTGTCATTACTACTCTATAGGATTATCATTAATTGCACTACTTGGATTATGTGGAAGACGTGTACATGAGGTGACGAGTGTGTACACAACCTTATATGTGGGAAATTGACTGGATTAGGCTCTTAGGCTTCTTATATGCATTTAATTGAATTGTCATTACATGTTCTACATTCCTTTGTTAAATTTATCCTTTTATGCTTTAATTGAATTTGTCATTTCATGTTCTATATTCCGCTATCAAGGTTATTCTCACATGCTTTATTGAAGTTGTTACCTTTTACTGTCACATTACCTCTTACATTGTTTAATAATTCTTATTTGAATTTGCTATTGCATGATAACCCTTGTTGTCAAGTTATTCTCGTGCATTTAGACGTAGTAGCTTTGTGCCATATCTTTCATTGTTATCTTATGTCATACACTAGAATTCGAAGTTGAAATCTCATGGAAATACCTTTATTATTGAGTTTATTATTAGGCGATTAATTAAAGTTGAAGTTACTAAAAGCCATTGACCTGTTTTAGCCGAAGTTGTTGTTTAATGGAGTACTGTTCACTGTTGAGTTATTTTTCCCATTCCATTTTTGTTCTATTGGGATTCTTATACACATCGTGGTTTAGCCGTGGGCTATGTGTTGTGGTTATATTGGAATTGTTGTTTTGGAAAGGTTGGGGCCTATGGGCACTTATGGTATGAATTGATATGTCGTGTTGTTGTGATGTTAGCACATGTGGATTTGTTGTGTGGATTGATTGTTGTTACACAGAGCATAAGGGTGGCATCTCACTCTTGTTGAATGTGTAGAGTAATACATGTGGCTATTGATATATTGTCTGGCGGAGTGATACGGTGATACGCTCAAATTACACTTTAATGAATAGTGTAAAGCGGTCGATGTCAAATATAATAACCCAACAAGGTTGGGGTCGAATCCCACAGGGAATAGGTGTGAAAAGATTACTTAACTAGTGTGTTACTCGACTACCGTCGTAATTCTACCTAGTTAACCGTAACAAGAGTATGAACTGAGTTTGATTTAGATAAAGGCTAATCGAAATGTTGAGAATGTAAATAATTTGATTAAAGAAACCAAGGTTGTATCCCCATTAATGAAGTGTAATGCTATCAGTGTCAATATGATATATTTCTAATGGAAGGTTCTTTTTGATATGCAAATGATGTCTAAGTGACCACCCAATATTTTTCAATAATTAGGTAGTATTTCCTCTTTATGATTTTTCCAAATATAAAAGAGTTGCAATTAAGAACAATCAATTTATGCCAAATAAAACCCACTTATTCCTAAGCGATTTTATTAAACAAGGTTTAGAGCCTTGAGTCTTTGATATTTACTTCTTCCAAATTCTACCCCACTTTCCCAAGCAAAGATAGAATTTAACGGCGCTTGTTAATGTTTGCAACCACAAAAAATAAACGAAGAATGAGAAGTAAATAAATATCAACCAACCGTTATATATATATTCAATATTGAACACCCATTAACATAACACCCATTTAGGGTTCACAACCTTAGTATTTAAAGTTGGCTACTCATACTAAAATCTGAAAACAAGAGAATATTAACTGTCATAAAGCTTACAAAGAGAAAGATTCTTGACCCAAAAGCTTTCATAAGAAAGGAATATTAATGCCTTGTATTATAGCTTCAAAATCTGACAAGATATAGCCCACAAAACCCTAATAAATCTATTTACAGAGGGCCAAAAATAGAGACAAAAATCGGACCAATCTGCCCTGAAGTCACAAATGCGACCGCATTTCTGTCGCATAACAGACACGCGGTCCGCATTTTTGACATGTCTATTGCAGATTTTAACCCTAGTTTCACCTTCACCGCATTCATGGTTTGCGGTCCGCAAAGTAGGAATGCGACCGCATCTTGCATCGTATTTTCTTCCTTCAGTAGACTTTATGTTTGGTTTGCGGTTACTTCTGTGGCTCGCAAACATGTTATGCGATCGCAGATGAGACCGCATTTTTGACATTGAACTTTGCCCAGGATTCTGTTTCAGTCTGCGATCTCGGTGTGAAATATGCGGTTCGCAAACAGCGTATGCGATCGCAGATGAGACCGCATTTGTGACGTTGAACTTTACCCAGAAGTCTGCTTTAATCTGCGAGCTCGATGTGAAATCTGCGGCTCACATGTGGGTTTTGCGGTAGCATATCCACATTTGCGATGCCTTTTTGCTCTTTTCTTGTCTTTTTGTGGCTTTTTGAACTCTTTTCTATGCTATTTTGTCCTTAAACCTCATACACTGCAAAAATACTAAAATTACCTAAGTACAGAGGGAAATTGCATTTAAAACAAGCTAAAATCTAAGCAATTAGTGTCAAAAAGTGCCGAAATTCTCCGCCACATCAACACCCCCAACTTAACTTTTTGCTTGTCCTCAAGCAACTAAGATGACACTATCCTATTCTAGACTCCATCTACAAGACATGAAACAATAGTGACCATGGACAGTGTTTGTTGTTAGTATTTCAAGCATGCATCTTCGAATGTTTTACCCTTCCTGAATCATTGATATATACAAGGAAAACTAATCAACTTGTGAGCTTTGAGCCTCATACAACGTAACAAAGTGCTACACTCAGCTTTGCGTTTTACTCAAAAACTCAACTTTTGTTCATCCTCGTAGTTCATGTGCCCTCACTAGAAAGAAAGTTCCAAAATCACAATATTTACAATGACAACAAAAAGGGACTAATTCACAAATACACTCACTCTCAGAAAAGAGTTTCAAGTGTTACAACATACCATACCATAGGCTTGCCCTTATTTTAATTCGTCGCTTAATTCTAAGAACGCTCGGTTGGAGATCCCATAAGGACTTTTTAGGCTTGTAATGTAGGTTTAGGGAAGGCTAGGATAAGCATTTAGATATAAGTGACTACATCCTCCTTGAACACTAATCACATTTTCTCTTTTTGCACTTTGCTTCTTTTCAAACCTCATAGCCACATTGACATCTAGTTCCCAATATGGAACCACCATAAATACCTCCCTAATTTTCATCAAGGCTCCATAACTATATATATATACACATTTTTTTTTGTTTTGGAGCTTGCATAATTTCATATGAGCACTTTGAGGTATATGCTCCTACACTCAATGTACAACCTTACCCATTTCCATTTTGACACCACACCCCCAACTTAGGCTTTTAGCCTAATTCTCAATGTTCGAGGAGGAACGGGTTCAAAAGAAGTAATTATTTTACAAAAGGGAAAGGTTTGTAGTGATGTGGCCAAAGAAAAGGTTAAAGGCTCGAATAGGGCACTAGTGATATTATTTATGCAATGGTAGGGTTGAAAGGCTAAAGAGGTTTCGCAAATAAAACAAAGAATGCCTAAGATCATCCCTCCAACCAAGTGTAATTATTATAAGCATCAAAAAACCAACCGGGCAAGTTCTAGATGGCAGAAGCAAACATAAGAATTATCTGCACAAAGAACTCACACACATGGCACACGAACTGTTTGGTTCACATAGTTTAAAGCCTTGGAGTCAACATTTGGCAACTCAAAGCTTTTATCATATATACATACGTAACTCTAGGTAGATGTAGAGTCACAGAGCGAGCCTCAAGTTCACACAGTTGATCTTTTGAAAGGGTATAGGCTATTTACAGACACACATGCTTGAGACTAGACAATTACACCAACCCGGTCAACATGTTTCATTCTACTGTCCTGGTTCTCCTATTACACCCTTGAAAAAGAACCCGGCAAAGAAAAAACAAGGGGAATTTATTTCTAATTACTAAATATGGACAACTATCTACTAGTTTTTAAAGACAACTTATGTACAGAAATCATAAAGCACTAATATATACAAAATCACAAATAAAATATGTACAGAAATCACAAAGCACTAATATGTACAACAGTTGCTAATGTCGCAAAAGTACAGACAAGGCTACCCCCCCCCCCCACCAAAAA